>JBBMKF010000002.1:5392440-5411429 GCA_037834155.1 Curcuma caesia | reverse complement strand
CCTAATGGCTCAAATAACAATGGCAGCGTAAACAAGCGAATCAAGAGAAAAGTCGTCCACTTGTTGGATGCTATTAAAAAAAAAAAAGAAGGTGAGATTCAAGCGAAGGCACGTGAGACCTCATCAAACCCTGGCCAAGCTATTATCATAAAATTACGATCAAAATTATTTTAATAAAAGATAGAATCTGTCGTTCTAATAGTTTCACACGATTGATTTCATAATCATCTATAAAAAAATAAATTGGAAAGATACAACTAGCCAATACGAGAGAGGACATTGTCTCAGCTTCGTCGAAATTCGACTTTTATTCACTTCAACAAGTCTGTCCCGTAATAACTATCTCAATCAAATCTCGAAAACTACGATCAAAACTACTGAATCAAGGTCAATGTGAGCAAGGGCAGAGTCACCCTTGTGGCTACCTGGGCTATAGCCCGGGGGTCCGATGGCATCAAAAGGGAAAAAAATTGAATTTATGAAGAGGAGAAAAGAAAATTTAAAAAAATAAAGAAGGTAGTCCGGGGTATATCGTCGGCATAGCTCAGAGTTCAAGATCAACCTGGATAGATTACTCAGGCTGGCTCCACCATTGAATGCGAGGTCACATGACCAACAACAATACTCTATTCTAGTTTACGGGCGAACTCGCTCGTTGCAATGGACGACTTCACTCACGAGTAGCCTCATTCGTTGGTGGTCACTTGCAGGCACGACCTTAGCTGAGTTTCCTGTTTTTTTTTTATTCTTTTTCTTTTTCTTTTTCTTCTTTATTTTTAAAATACTTTTTAATATACAATAATGTATTTTAAAGTACTTATTAAACTGTTATAAATTAAAAGGCAGCCCCTTGAATTTTTTTTTTCAGATTATTCATTTATCGATAGAGAAAAAGAGCATTTTGAGGATTTTTTTTTTAAAAAAAAAAACAGGAGGCATCCGAAAATCAATCATTTTAAAGGGCTTTTTTGGAGAAAAAATATATTATTTTGAAAATTACCCAATTCCTACCAACCAAAAACAGGGATATAAATTGGAGGATTTGACCGGAGAGGATCGATTCGGAGCTTAGCAACCCGAAGAGCCGAAGCAAGATGGGATGCTCGTTCTCTGGTCTGAGCGCCTTGTATGATTCCGCCAACGCCGGTGCCGACGTCTGGATCAACGAGAACCGCTTCCGGATCGTGCGGCAGATCGGCGAGGGCGGGTTCGCCTTCGTCTTCCTCGTCAAGGAGGTCGTCGCCGAAGGCGCCTCTGGTCTCGCCGGCAAGAAGTCCGGCAATCCCACCCACATATCAGGTATTTCTTCCACCAGATCCGATCGGTCTGCGCGCGTTCCTGCCAACCGTCGATCCTGGATCTGGCATGTTTCGATTGGACTTCAGCTTCTTGGATCTGGCATTTTGCAGTTGCGACTTGGGCTTGAGTTCCATTCGTTGTATTTCTAAGCCAAGATCGTTTTCTTTTGGATTTAGTTTGAAGAATTGCAAATATGTTGTTTCCAATCGATTTGTTTAGAAGGAACCCTTTGGCAACTTGTTTTTTTTTCCTCGTCACCTAACCTTTGATTTTACTTGAACGGTGATTTATTTGACCAGTTTACAAAGCGACTAATGCAATTAGGTATCATCGTACGATCGGGTTGCTCTCAATTTTTTAGCATTGTACGTTCGCGTTAAGATCGTCTTTTTGGATCTCGATTGAATTGCACATGGGCAATTCCTAATCGAATAATTTAGAAGGAAACCTCTTTGAACTTTCTGATTTGCTCTTGATTTTGCTTCAGCGGTGCTTTGTTTGGCCAATTCATAAAGCTATAAGATGGGACAAGGTTCTTTTTATATTTTAATGTTTGGACTGATGCTATTTCTTGTTCGTTAATATCATCAGATCATGGAACGTACGCGATGAAAAAAGTAATCATTCAAACACAGGAGCAGCTGGAGTTGGTTAAGCAGGAGATTCGTGTCTCTTCCCAGTTTAGCCATCCAAATTTGCTTCCCCTCCTAGATCATGCAATCATTCCAACTAAGGTACTTCGTACAAGTTGGAGCAATTAGTATGAAAATGTGAGGAGCAGAGAAGTGGCAAAGGAGACCTCTACTTAACACAATGAAAAACGACTTAACGTATATGGATATTAACTTGAGTCAACATTAGGATAAAACCCATTCAGCTAACGCAAGATAATTAGGACTCATAGTTGGTTTGTTTGTTGTTGTTCTTATGAACAATTACTATTCAGTGTTTTGAAAATGATTCTTCATATATTATCAAACAGTCAACCCCATGGTTGGGCTAACAAAATGTATTTAATATCATTATATGAAAAGCAGTAGCGATAATTTGAGACATTGGTGTTCGGTTGTGGAACATTAGATAGACTAAAAATATCTCTACATTGCTCTGGAATTGTTCTATCAGAAAACACGAGTCAATAATCTTCCATGGTCAAACTAGCTTGTCTTACCCACTCATTTTCTGAGGCTTACTAGTTTGCAAATCATTTACAAAGTGAGGAGCTCATAAAAAGTAGATCATGGATAGTTTAATGTCATCGTGCATAAATAATTATTAAATTGCACAGTTTAAATCACGCTGTTGCATTTGTTATCAATTTCAGAAAACTGGAATCTGAACCACCTAGAAATTTACTGTTGATTTCAGCTGAAGAAATCTTTTACAAGCTATCATTTTCATATCCTAGAAACTAAGGGTTCCTTTTTGTACTGGTTAAGGGAAGATCCGAGATTTTTAGATACGCTCATGCTACTTGACTTACATAGCATAACGATGATTGGATGTATTTTCATTTTTCAGGACAAGCAAGGTGGTTCTCAGAAACATGAAGCCTACTTGTTGTTCCCAGTTCATCTTGATGGAACCTTACTTGACATAGTTACAGTCATGCAATCAAAAAAGGAATTCTTTCCGACTCTTGCTGTTCTTCAGATTTTCAGACAGGTACATGTTTTCCTTTTTAAACTTAATTGCATATTCTTTCATTATGAATGTGTACAATGCATAAGCTAACAAAGTACAAAAATTATTCTGCATTTGAGTTGTTCAATTGCTTTACACCAAATTTATCAATATTGCAAGTTGAAGTGCTTAGATATAATCGTTGGTTCTTCTCTATTATTTGTATTATGAGGTTGTCATAATTTGTTTGAATATGCCACTCCTTTTCATCAGTGAAGATCGTGCAAATGGGGCTTGTTGCCTTTTCCTTATTCATTGTAAGGTCTGATGAAACAAATATATATTGTGTAAAAATAAATTAACCAAACCCCTAAAAAGTTTCAAGTGAAAATAAAATACTATGGATAATGATCCTGATACCTAATCACAAAAAGGAAACAGATCTTGAGCTTTTTCAAAAACGATATCCTTATCACTTTTTTCCTTCTGAAAAGAAGTGATTCATCAGGGTGGGCTTGTTTTGTAGCAAAAAATTAATATTGATAAAATATTTCTAAATCAGTCGAATGAATTATAAACATCAGTATACACCCAATCAAACACATCATTATCATCATCATTAACCCATGTTTGTCCCAACTTTTTGGATGTGTATACATGAATCTTATCCCTCTGTGTATCAAATTTTTTTCTTTAACTGGCTAAAAATTTAGAAAGTCTTTCCATAACACAGATCCGTACAGGAAAGTTGAAAGTTGGTGACGACATAGCTTTGGTAGTTGGTGTTAGGAAGAGGCAAGAGAACAATCCGGTTCTTCCCAAGTATGACTTGTCAATCAGGAGATAATGATAGGGTTCATTTAAGGCACTGGTTCCAGACATCCATTTGTTTTTTCATTGTCTAGATCACTGCCAGTGTTACACTTTTCTTAATCTATCTAATTTCAAGTAAAGACAGTAGGATGACATGCAATCCATTGCCTACAGCTTTGCGCTGGTCTGAAGCACATGCACAGCTTTGATCCTCCATATGCTCATAATGACGTGAAACCGGGAAATGTTCTCATCACTCAAATTAAGGAACAATCTCCTGTTGCTATTTTAATGGATTTTGGAAGTGCTCGCCCTGCTAGAAAAGAAATCCGATCGAGGTCAGAGGCATTACAGCTACAGGTATGAGTTAATTTTCTTTTAAGGATATTTACTTGTAGGAGTTGTCCAAATTATATTTTTAAATATATCTAAATTGTACCATAATATCTCCAAGAAGGAAGGACAGATATCAAAACATTATCATTAAAGATACATAACCTAAACATTGTGTGTAAAGGTACTGCATTTGCAGGATTCAAATCACAAACTTCATGCCGAACATGGCTTGTTACCATCACCAAGCTAGAGGTGATAGTAAAATAAAGAGAAAAAAATCAAAATTTTGAAATTGTGATAGTTTCAAATGCACTTGTAGAGAGCACCTTTCAAGACCTCTGTCGATGAATTTTGGGCCTCACAATGAGGATGCTCAAGAAGGATCTCTTCTCTTCATGCCTTCAATCAGAAATTTGCCAACCCTGATACCTTGTTTATCACAAACTCAAGTTTTTGGACATGTTATTAACTCACCTATTTGGCATTTCCTGACAGGAATGGGCTACTGAGCACTGTTCAGCACCTTATCGAGCTCCGGAATTGTGGGACTGTCCAAGCCATGCTGATATTGATGAGAGGACAGATATTTGGTCTCTTGGATGTACTTTATACGCTATAATGTAAGAATTCTTTAACTTTGCTTATTATGTTCAGACATTATCAGTTATCTCATCATCGTCATGAATTAATGGCTCCTTTTCGAAGTTGTCTGTCATGGTATTTTCTTAAGAGATATTGACAGAAAATTTGAACCTTTCACCAGGCAATATTTGACATGATTTTAAGTGAAATGAAACAAAATGCATACTATTCTACTCTTACAAAAACTCAACAATATTTAAGATACCTCTTTCGTGCCTTGATAGGTATGGATCATCGCCTTTTGAGTATGTGCTAAGTGAATCAGGAGGCAGCTTACAGTTAGCCATCATGAATGCACAAATAAAGTGGCCATCCACGACCAAACCGCCATACCCAGATACTCTTCATCAGTTTGTAATATGGATGTTGCAACCTCAACCTGCGGTACGGCCAAACATCGACAACATAATCATTCATGTGGACAAGCTCATATCAAAGTATTCAGCTTAAGATAGAAGAAATTGATTTCTCTATTGTTCTTTGCAAATTTGTTCCTAGTTCATATAATGTATTGGTGATTGTTGCCCATGGTCTATGAACAACCAACATTCAACCTTGTAGCTCCAAAATAAGTCTCAATATAGCTTTGCTTTATCTTCCATCAGATCTGTAAAATACTGTAACTTGATGACTTGACACATAGATGTATCCATTTTATGTGTCATTGTACTACGATATTATTTGAGATTATCCAAGTCTAATGTGATATTCTATATATTAGCTTTTGTGATATTCAATAGAGTCTGCTGTAAAATACTATAACTCGTTATGTAGATATATCTACTTAAGTGTTGTTTACTATGATATTGCCTTAATGTTATAGTTGAAGAGACTAGTGGCCAATTAATTAGTAGATATTCGGCATTAATTATGTTTGAGAGATTAACTAACAATAGCAAGATAGAAGCCTTGGGTAAGACGATCCGCACGAGTAGCGAGCCTCGGTGAGTCAGTTTGTCTGAATCCATTTTAAAATAAATTGATAAATTTTAATTTAATCCGTTTAAATTGTTTTACAAGATAGCCAACTCAAATAGATGAGTCTACCCACATCTCCTCCTGACGTTGTTCGCTTATTCCAGTTCAGCTGCAAGGAGCGAAGCAACGACTGACCTCATTGGCCTCGGCCGCAACAAACCCTCCAAAAGCTGATGCCATCCTGCGGTCTACATTCTGACGAGCGACAACAGCGTACACGACGGCGTTGCCGATACTGGACACGTGCTGCAACCTGCCTGAGTAGCTCCTGCGGCAGTGTGACCATCCTGATGGCGGCGCTACACCTGAGCGGCGGGGCGACAGACACTCTGGAGGCGGCAGCGACTCTATACGTGGCCAGCAAGCCATAGGTGTGTGTGTCATTTGCAGCCAACAGAGCTTAAGGCGCCTTGGCTGCCCTGGGGAAGGTGAGAGACTGCAGGCTCCTAAGGTTGCAAGTTAAATTGATAAAATAGAATTACCAATGGATGTGTCTCGCAATCTCCACCAAGATAATTCTTAGAAAGTCAACTTAGCGGTTTCATACCAAAGGGTTTTGTTGAGGGTTATCTGTCTAAGATTATTATTGATAATTTTATTTTATTTAAATTATGATCGATTCCCAAATAATATAACATCACTGTCATATCAGTAAATGAGTTACAATCAGGGAATGTGATTACCTTAATAGCCTAAGATTTTTTGTGATTTTTTTCTACGATTACCCTTCGATTTTAAAATTGAATTAATTGAAATATACTATGAAATCTGATTAAAATTGAGTTAACTAATTAAATAAATTTTAATTTAAATACTTATAATTTTAAAAGAGATAATTTATTTTAAAATTTAAAAAATAAAATTAATTAATTATATTTATTAATTTAATAAATTATTTTATTAAAATAATTGTTTTAATAAATTATTTTATTAATATATATAAATTTATTTTAAATTTAAAAAAAAATTAACAAATTATATTTATTAATTTAATAAATTATGTTATTAAAATAATTATTTTAATGAATTATTTTATTAAAATAAAATTAACAGATTATATTTATTAATTTAATAAATTATTTTATTAAAATAAAATTAATAAATTATATTTATTAATTTAACAAATTATTTTATTTAAAAAATTATGTTAATGAATTATTTTATTAAAATAAATATAAATTTATTTTAAATTAAAAAATTAGTAAATTATATTGATTAATTTAATGAATTATTTTATTAAAATAATTATTTTATTAAAAATGTAAATTTATTTTAAATTTTAAAAAATTATAAATAGATTATATTTATTTTTTTATATATTATCAATTTATTATCATTATTAATATTATTATTATTATTATCAATTTAATTTAATTTATTCTAGATAAATTGAATCAAAAGGTAATATAGTAAATGTTAAAGTGTTATATTTTATTCTTTCTAAATAAATAAGTTGAATCAAACAATATTATGTTATATTTTATACTTCATAACATTGATTATGTAATTTTCAAATAATCACGTAACCAAAGTTATGTGCGATAACTTAAACCAAACACAACTTGAAGATTCAAAGAGTTATCCATAGACTCAGAAGGTTAATGAATTGGGAACAATCTATTTGAATATATCTTCGAAAAAATTCAATGTTCGTAGACTCAAAAAGTTGGTGAATTGGGAACAATCCTTTTAAATACATCTCCGAAAAGGCTCAATGTCCGTAGACTCAGAAGGTTAGTGAATTGAGAACCACCCATTTAGATGCATCCCATGTAGAGCTTGGTGTCTACAAACCCGAAAGAATAGAAACTTCAAACTTGCTAAGATACAGAATCAATTGACAGCGCAAGAACATCCCCGTATGGGATTGGGAGATTCAAACCGACGAAAATATCCCCTATGAGAATATCTCCCTTGAATCTCGCCCCTTCCGATCATTCTACTGTGTTGTTACTACTAACATTGCTTCTATTAGCAGGCACTCTGACAAACTATACTACTGTCTGAGTTAAGGGAGCATCTCCTCCACATCATTTGTGGCGGTCCATATATGGGAAGTTGATGATTTTGCAACCTTATTCCTGCACCATTTCTCTAGCTTTGGCGTGATATCCTCATACTCCTTTGAGTTTGTTTAATTTCAAGCAGAAACTACAAGAGTCTACAGGGAAAAGATTCAATCAATCAATGGCCTTAGAAATACCTTTAGCAGCAGACATGTTTATTTCATTCATTATAAATAACTATTTTTTCTTAATCAAATCCTCAAATAAATATATATTCTTAATAAAGAAACACCAGAAATTAAATTTATAACTTAAAGTCTATCAGTAATCAAATGTTTAAAACAACGTCTGAAGAAAATATATATATATATGTGCCAGATTCAAAAAGGAACTACCATTTAAAAGACTAGTTCATGTCGTTTAACTCCAGATCCAAGTGTGAATTTAGTGCTGAGATAGGCCCTCAAATCCTCCACTGCTTCGATAGCCTTTATCAGAGGAGTGTCGATTGCTTTCTGATCGTCCTTCCTCTCTTGTGGCAGCTTCTGTTTTTCCTGCATCGAGCATGAATGTTCTCAAAGATTATAGAAAGCATTACAATGCAGGTGACCGGCAAATAAAACCATGCAATACCTGTTCGGCCTCCTCAAAGAATGTACTTTCGCTCTTCTTGTACCTCTTCTGTCTCCTTTTTGAAGTACATATCGTCCAACTTGTCGACATTGCCTCCAGAGATGTCAATTTTAGTCAAAGTAGCAATTACGTATGATCGGTTAACCCTTCTAATGGGTATCCTATTAACAGTAAAAGGGCCTATAACATTAAGCATTTGAAAGGAAATTAGTGATAAGAATAATTGATATATTGATAGAGCAATATCTAAGCACACCGCATGATCATATCATAGAAAAAATAATATCACATAGTAAAATTGTTTCACCAACAAGAGATCATTCAAAATTCCACCTTCCGAGTGGAAACAAAGATGATATAATTTTAGAATCTTACACATCGACCTGAAACGTGAAACCACATGTAGTACTCAACTAAATGGTGTTTTCAATTTGACGAGCCCATTAATGAATAATTCTATGCTAGAAAGTCCCTACGGTACAAAACTATAAATTATACAATACATGTAAACAAGAATTGATCAACTTGAGACGAATGGAAACAGTGTAGCCCCGAAATGGCCATTCTAAAAAATAATTGGTTCCAGTTCAATATCAGGAACACCCTGAGGTCAAGTCTAAAACAAAAATTTACAAAGATATAAGCAAAACCTACTATTAAATCATCACCGAAGTATCTAAAAAATAGCAAGCAACAGCATTCACTTTTAATCCAAAATAACAATACAACATGTTATGATATCAAACATCGGTCAGTCAAACCCTATCCAAAGACTAAAACTTAAAAAATGGCATCAAAACTATAGCCGGCTAGTTAGCTTTACAACAAAATAATTAGGCCTAACGAAGACCATTTGACAGTGTTTTCCCCCTTAGTTCTATATTGAAAATGAGTGTGCCAAGTGGTAGAAATGATTGATGTAATCCACTATATTCCTTAGAATATTCAATTGATGATGGAATAATTCAAGTTTACTTTCTGAAGAATGAAGAATTGACTTACCAGTAACAAGTAGAAGTAACCCAGACGACATTGTTTTAGGAAAAGCACTCTCTTTCCAATAAACCTACCCGCGAGGAGGATGAGAACGGTTCCTGGTGTGATGCTGGCTCTATATAACCAAATCAGTGTAAAAACGACTGCATAATGAAATGATAAAATCAAGCATCTAGAACCGGAGCTTGGCGGCCTTGGGTTTGCGGCGATTGGGCACGGGGGCCTTGACATCGTCGGCGGGGTAGAACTTGGGTGCTTCTTGGACGTCAGCGCGGGGGCGGCGGGCTTGGGGTCGTGCCGGAGGAAGGTTCCGCCGTGCTTGGCTTTGATTGCCCAGATACCACGCTTGTGGTACATCTTCGATCGAGAGACTTCCTGATTCCGCGGATGAGCAGAGGGTTACGGCTGTTAACCCTCAGCTGCGACGGCGCCATCGCGAAGGGGACGAGGAGCGAGCGACGGCTGATCCCTCGAATGCGGAGAGGGTTCACTACGCCGTTTCTATTTTGGCGATGGCGATGGAAATAAATGGGCTGAGAGAAAATCGGGTTTGGGCTTCGGGCTTCGGCCCAATAAGAAGCCTTGTACATCAATTGGATCAGCCGTCGAGGAAGGGAACTTTCAAATAAAGACGGAGGATGAGAGGCTTCTCAATGGGCTATCATTACATACCTGATTTTAGGGTTCAGCTCAATAAAATTGCTATTTTCCTTTTTTGAGTTTGGATATCATCCATTACATTTTTCTTGACTAGAAAACTCTGACGAACAACCAATGAACTCTTGTATTGGCTCATTCCAGTTATAGAGTTTAAAGGCTAAACTAATTGCACATCTAGACTAATTCAAATTGATACCAAAGTTGAAAAGTAATAAATAAAACAAAAAAACTCACTTGCTACACTATCGCAATCAGTAGCACCTCAATTTGGCAATTGCAATAAGAAAATTGACGTTAGAATACATCACAGTTCAGTACTTTAAAGATGGCAAAACTATGATGCTATAAGTTGTTTATGAACAATGAGGCATAAACAATGGCTATATTTTCACATAGGCTGAAGGAGCAAAAAACAATTAAAGACTAATTTTTCCAAAACAATGAGATAATTATGTGTACATCACTTCAACAACTCTGCTCCGTTCCATCGTGATGTACACATAAACAATGGCTATATTTTCACATAGGCTGGAGCAAAAAACAATTAAAGACTAATTTTTCAAAAAAACAAAGAGATAATTATGTGTACATCACATATTCATTAGTAGTGGTCCTATAGAAGATTGAAAGATATCATGTAGCTCATCCTGCACTGCTTTGGAGTGATGTTCGCAACTTATAAGGCTAACTAATGACGGAAAAACAATGCGCAAGTTCCTTCGGAATGAATCCTGCCTCAAGCTACGTAAGACTTCCAAGGCCGAGACAAGCAGCGATGTCCGTGCAGCCAGTTCCTCTTTCTTAGCAGTTCCCAAAGGGAGTATATAGTGAACTGTTGGACCAGCATCTGAAGTCTCATCGTTCTGTTGTTGTCCTGCACAGTTCAAGTAGATCTTGAATATTTTTTGGCAAACGAACACCACGAGTGATTCTATTTTCAGTTCGTTTGACAGAACGGGATCTTCCGTGAGTACAGTTTGCAAGAATTTGAGCAGGTTCTCATAAGATTCGTTCTCGAAATGAATGACTGGTGGACCAGGAATCTCCAACAGGGTGCATGCTTTTTGCAATTTCTGTTGTACGGTGGTTTCACTGCTTACTTCGCTTGAATGCGAAGCAATGGATGTAAGTATGTCCAGTAGGATGCTAACATGAACAGCTGAAAAGCACTTTCGATGAACTTCATAAAGCTTCTTTACAACCTATCAACAGAAAATAATTAAAATTTGTCATCAGGGGAACAACTTGTCAGACTTATTTGATTTTTTAAAAAAAAAATCACATCACTGATCTAAAAGTTAAATATGATATATGCATGTGCAGAAGCTAATTCCATGAGATTCTTGATACCAGCAAGGCAACTTGAGAACCTAGCGATTTAGAGCAACTGTTATTATTTGAAAGATTTAACAACATACTGGCACTAGATATACGTATTGAAGAAAGTGATTATCATAAAAATAAACTGGTGAGAACATAGCAATAGAAAAGAAATGGTACCTGTACAATCTGGAGCTGAACACTTATGTGGTTCTTCATTCTGACAATTGCATACGAGGCTGTTTCCATATTAGCCTCTTCTTCATCCTCGTTAATGTATTCATGATCAGAATATTGATCCACATTATCCGGAATTGTAATGTCTTGCATGATTCTTATGATGCTAGAAAAAACAGGCAGCATCGAAGCAGCTGACTTTTTTAAGGGTACCAAAATATCTTTCCATTCTTCTTTTGATAGCTTGCTTCCCAGATGGGCAGTCAAATGGAGTAGGGCCGCCATTCCTGTATTAGCATAATGCTTGTAGTGACTGCTCACAAAACTTGTAACAATACATATGACACTCCCGAGTTCTGAGCGCACAACATCAAAATATCTGACAAATAGGTCGACCAAGCATTTTGCTGCCAAAGCATCTGTTTCAGATTTGGCAGAATCATCATTTGGAAACTGAGGATCATGAACCAGCAGAACTTGACCAACAGTTATATTCTGGGTGTTGCTAAAAATTGGGTAAATCACAGATTTCAGGATATTAATCCAGAAAGTGTCAGTAAAGAGGTGACCATGGTCCTTTAGAATATCAAAGAGTACTTCTAGAGCACCTTTTCTGATAGTTGGCCGAGTATCAGACGTCAACTTGGATAAACCTGAAAAGTTGTTAAATAGTTAGTACAGACTAAATTTTCAATGGTGCAGTGAGAAAAGCATGGAAAGCAATAGGAAAGGGAAAATGAGCACCTTCTAGTAAAGGAAACCAAAAGAAAGCATGGTCATCTTTTTCAGTCAAATTGCCATCTCCATTTTCTAAATGACCCTCGGAATTGTTGTCGTAGCAGACGAGACCACCTTCTGCCAGTTTAACAGCACAGAATCGGAGGAATGCAATAGCGTTGAGGCTTGCATCATTATTGAATCTGCTATTTGTAAATGCAATCAAGCACTTCACACAGTCGGTGAATGTTGTGGTCTCTGTCTCAGTAATGTGAGGAAAATAATCTCTAACTATTTTCTCCATTGTCTCGAAAGCTAACAGCACGATACTCTTACGTACATCTGAGGCAGCAGTCGTGAAAACCTAAACATAAGCAAGGCTTTAATATCAGATGTACATAAGTAAATTTACAAAGTTTTAACCCAATATCTCACCATGAAGGCAAATTGGAAAAAGAAAATTGAAAGGTGAAATAACAACAGTAAAAAAAATCTAGCATACCAAGAAAACACTTTTCCATCCCGACTTCACATGATTAACACGACTCAAAACCATCTGAGAAACACATCGAACAATGAGCTCACGAATTTCAGCCGAATCACTTTTCTGCATGACAACCACAAAAGGTTTCAAGAATTCATTCTGGAAATTATAATTAGCAAGCTCTTCTCGCTCCAAGAATTTCATTGCCAATTGCCTTAATGAATCCATTACAAAGATTGCAACTGAGAGATTTTCTGATAATCCAACTGAAACAAAAAATTCGGAAAGAACATTCCAGATGCAGGACCAAACCAATCGGATTCGATTCATATTGTAATGTCTGCATAGGCAAAGGTTAGGACAGATTATACAGTTTGTAATCTTGTTAAGAAAAAATATTGTATTCACAGATATTTTCTAATCAACCATTAAAAGAATCTTACGCTATTTCAACTATTTTTGTGAGGCTGAAAACACGAGGATCAGTTGGAGATTGCAGTTCTGTCATAGAAACCTTGCACAGGGCCCTCACAAAAGCTACAATTGCATCACTATTCAATCTTTGGCTATGAGCAAATATATGGTTTAGCTCAAAAGTACCAATCTGGTCCAACAGATTTAAATTGGAAATGAAGTTATTAATCTGATCCGGAGTAACTAAAGCTGAAGCCTTATTTCCCATAGATGCACTATCATACGAACCCCCTCGAACCACTGCCATTACTGCTGGATTTTGAAGAGCATTTCCTTTCTTCTTCACGAATGTTGTTTTCTGTGCTCTGTCTTCTGCTTCATTAAGTGGTGCTACAAAAAATGAAGCATCAGGTGGTGCACCCTCTCCTAGCAGCTGTAAATGCTCGATCCGTGAAAGACATGTAAATATATGCTCCCAGGATTCTTGCAGATAATTACCATCTTCAATGGCAATTGATATTATAGCCTGTTGACAAAGAAACATACTAAAACACTCATTTTGTTGACAATTGAGACAAACTGATTTTACCAAAGTAGGGAGAATGGATTAAGAGAGATTCAAACAATACACACATCCAGATGTTCAGATCTAGATTTGATTTATATATTTGTGTTTATTTCTTCATAACATGAAGTAAATGTAGTAAAAAGGAGGACTGCCAAATAAGTGCAAAGAAAAAAAAATCCTGAAGGAAAAAGAATGAATCTACCAAGAATTTTTCCTAAGTTCAAGCAGCAATATCTTTTACTTTGCTAGCCGATGGCAGATATTTGTTGACGGACTATCAACTGTTGAACTAAGCATTTGAGTATGAACAAAATTGGTTTACTGTGAAGTGAAAATACTAAAAGGAATAGGAGTGTCAGCCAGGCAACCCCAGAATTGAAAGATTGCACTTGGTCTTCAGAATGATTTTTACTTGATCTGGCTTCCACCATATACCACGTAACAGAAGTAAGAGATAAATGCAGCTATCAAAGCTAAAAAGCACATATATCTGGATTTAATTAGATTCGTTGTTGACAATGCAAATAAGAATTAATTTTCTCCTTAATTGAGGTTTAACAAGGCAGAAGAAAAATATGCCTTTTCTAGGCTGTTTAATCCATCTTGCAGCTTAATCATTGTGATTTATTATATTTTATTCATGTCATACCTTTTTAGTTTAATGTTCAAAATCCATTGGCAGACATCCACCAATTAAAAGCAAGCTCAATAAGCGATTTAACAAGCAAACTTTAGCAAAACCAACAAGGTCATTTGCATACATATGATCATTGATAATAATCAAGCCAGAGTATCTAGGAGGGTATGGAATGCCTTATTGCCACTGTGACCAATATTTATTGGTCTTTCACCAGAACACTACACACACACACACGACAAGAAAACATTTGGAACAAAGTCAAAGGAGATGAGCCATCAGACAGCCAGTCATCGTACTTGGCCTTTGATTATTGGTACAAAAGCAGTACTGGTTCCATACTCACCCGAGCCACTTTTGAGATGAGGCTTGTGGTCTTTGAAATGTTGGTATGTAAGTAAATGCAAAAAAAACTGCATGACTGAAAGTTGTTCGTGTATTAGTTCATTGAAAGGAGAAAAGATTCTCTGCTTACAATTTTCAATTCGACGGCTAAGAGAATTCAAATTTTTTTTACTTTTAATCTGTTTTATTGGATGTCTGTAGCCAAGCATAAAAAAAAAATAAATTCTGGTCACCAAGTTGAGATATGCATTATATCAAACAGAATTCTAGAGGATGAAAAGGAAATTCATGGAAATATCAACATATGATACAACATGTTACTATCAGCTCTCAGTAAATGACCTATGACAATTATCTTCAAGATAACATAGTTTACCAATGGATATATACTTAAAGTATTCACCTTAACAGCATCAACATTCTTCTGCTTCATATCAGCCGCACAATGAAGGTATGTGAATTTGGCAACAGATGTAACAAAAGCATCTCTTTGTGTCTGCATAAGCATCACTGAGGTGACATGAACTGCATATCGGAAACCTTGTAAACACTGTGCTGTGGCAGATTTGTCATCACTTTGGTCAAGTGTCACGCTGAAAGCAGCCATCATGGGAGCCCAACAAGCCTCCATCATAAATCTTAGGATTGCAGTATCCGTGACAGTATAGAACATAGACCTAATCACCAATCAAATAAGCATAAATGAAAAACAGAATATTGTATACAAATAATCTGAGATTCAATTATCTTTCTTACTCTGATTTTCCAGTCTTTGCTCTAAATTGCCCTTGGATGTGCTTAATTAGTTGATCACTTGCACCTAATGCCTTCTCTTCAGATTGTTTCCAATTGACCAAATTGAAAATGTTGTCAAACCCCAAAAGCTTGTTGATGCTGTTCGTCTGTTTATTTTGTGGAGCAGAAAAATCAGCACTGATTTTTATTTCACTTTTCACAATTTGATCATACAAAGAACCAAGGTATTCTTCTGGTAAATCCTTTCCATCATTTATTCCTCGATTGTTGCGAATAAACTCAGCTTTTGACATCTGTTAATATAATGAGACACATTTTAGCGTAGCTGCATTTAACTTCCAAAGAACATCATCAGTAATATACCTTATCTTTAACCATGCTGTTGTGTGCATCAGTGTTCAACATAATCACAGAATAAGCAAGAACATATGCTGTATCTGCACTGGTGAAAGAACTTGGGCTGCATTTACAGTATCGTTCTGCAAACTTTTCCATTATGCGATCAATCTTCTGTGCTTCTCCAGGCAATCTGAAACCTCTTAAGAAGAACCTAATAGCTTCGCCGAAATTCATATTCTCAAAATTTATTGAGTCAACATATGCATGCATGACTTTCAGAGAGAACTCTTCCCTTTCACCTAAGTAGTCTCCAATCATAGCTGCATTTAGACCAGAAGCATTCTTCAAGAAGGAAGCTACTTCTTCTGGAGATGCACCTATTTTCTTGGTTTTGATTAGAAAATCAATACCCTTTGAAGGTTTTTTATTAAACAATGCAACACCTTTCTGCAAACATAAGCCCGACACTAATCACTAATAGTTCACAAAACAAACTAACAAAAGCTAAAGGAAGAGTATCATGTGTCCTTGCAGAAAAAGAAAAATCTTCACCTGAAACTCCAACTTATATGCCCTGCGTTGTTCCAATGAAGCAGCATCAGAGAGCTCATGGTTTGCATCCAAATGCAGATCATAGTCAGTCACACTTCCTTCTTCGCCATTCAAAGAGGCAAGGTTATCTGAAGAATGTTCATTTATATGTCTCTCTGGAGCAAAATCACCCAATTTCAGCTGCTGGTCCATCCAAACACCCATTGACTTAATGATACAATTGAGGCACTTCACTGATTCAATCTGTAATGTGGTATCCTGAGCTGGGGATAGTGATGTCACTGACCCAGCAGGAACACCTAGAGCAGTCTTTAGCAGGCCATTAACAACCCTGCAATTATCTGATGGAATTAAAAGTGAATTCATAGAAGAAGATGTCATCATCATACAACTTCACTTTACAAATCATATTTCTGTTACCAGATAAAGGAACAGGTTTAGGATCGCTTATAAAAAGAGCAAAGCTTTGTAAGTGTTGAATTATATGTATGATCTACCTTTCAAAAATATTTGGCGCATTCACATCACAATCATAGTTCACAAAAATGTCAACCATAACCTGTGGGTCCTGGCAGATCTTTTCCAATAGGTTGAGAACTGTCATTTTCTGCAAAAAGCTAGGCTGAAGAACATTCTCAAGGATTCGCAGAACAAGCATTGGAAAGAAAACTCCAACTTCCTCCTTCAGCCCTGATCTAAATTTCGACATTAAACCCATGAAAATAGAGCAAAGAAGCTGAAAAATAGTCATCATTGATAGGGCACTGTTCTTCAACAACGATAAGCAAAGGTATTGTTTGATTGCTCCAAGAAACCTACATAAAACATGAATCTGAAAACTTTTAATCAATGCCAAATTAGAGAATAAAGAAAAAAATTTACAAAAAAATCTCATAAAACTGTTAGCTTGAGATTGAATTAATTGCAGACCTCTGTTTGCTATTGTTTCTTCAAATCTTATAGTTATAGACTATCTTGCAACAGAAAAATAGATTATACAATGGAGCTGCAAATGAGAAATCCGAGAACCCTTTATCATGCTTATTTTTCAATAGTTCTTCAAACAGATTCATGAGATTAATTTAATGATAGGCTTGATCTTGTATACATTATTTCAAAATAATGCAGATTAAATTCAAATTTACTTGGAAAATATTTGTATAAATAAATAATCAAAATTCTATCATACTAAAGTCACTAAAGGAGGAATTCTTGAAAATCCATTAAAAAAAACAATCTAAAGGGACAGCAACAACAATATCAAATAGATACCTTAAAAGGGCCCACTTCGTCGGATGGGCACAGTAGGTTTCAAGCAAAACCCAGAATTTTACTTAGAAAGATCCTTATTAGATATCATCATGGTAGACTTTACGACAACATCAAGAAATACATTAGCCACAATCCTTTCAAATGCATGGTAACATTTTCCATCTTTTATTGTTAACAATTGATTTTCTTTCAAAATTGGACAATATTTATGATTCTTTTTTTCTGGCTATAAAAGGTTAGCATATGGTAAGCGAGCTTATGTCAGATGACATGCAATTGAGGATCTTAGTTTATATAGAAGCAGCAAATACACAAACAATAAGAACAACACCAAGAACAGGCCCCAGCCACATTGAGAATTTTCACTAAAATAAGAACAAAGATAATAAGCCTTTTTTACTAATTACCATATCATTAGTCATATCTTTTTAATTATGTCATGATTTATTTCTTTTGTTCTCTAATATCTCCTGTAAGCTCTAATTATTCAACTTGTCTAACTAATATATAGCCATTGAGAATGATCATATTATTTAACATTTTCCATTATTTTGTCATCTATTGGGCTACATATAACTGCTTGATAATATATTTTTGTTTCATCTCTCTAATACCATACATTATAGTTATTAAACCTGAACGAACTGGAAAAAACTAGAAGCAAGTCACTCGTGCAAGGTTCAAAATCTCGAACCATACCAAAGTTTCAGTTTTAACGAGAATAGTACTATTTCGGTATTGTGCTAATCTTTTGATGCATGGTGTCGATAATGGATTGGAGTTGAAGAAGGAAGAAGATGAAACATAAGAGTCTGTGTTGAGCATAGTTTTAAATCTTATACCATGCCAAACAAAATGTTATTTCGATAAATTACTGAAACTCAATACACTTAGCACAAACAATGTGTCCTTCCTTTGCTTCATCTTCTTCCTCCTTTAACCTCTAATTTGTCGCCATCGACGTCATGCATTGAAGCATCAGCACAATACTGGAACAGTATCTTTTCGGTCAAAAGATCGAAACTATGGCATGACTTGAGATTTTGAACCTTGGTGCTAAATGATATCGAGTTTCGGTGATTTACTAGAACAATACGTTTCGATTGTTTCATCGGAAACGGTGCGAGTTTGAAAAACCAACACTCTAACCATCTCTTCCTCCACCCCTGCCCTCCTACCTCCTCCCTCCTCCCCCTCACTAACTCCTTCAAGCTCACCACCACCAGCAATGCCTGCTGTGACAGAGCAGTAGTGATAAAATCAAGCGCTTTCTCCGCCTCAACTCAACAAGTATTATTCTCTGCCAAAGTCCCACGTCGATTAGTAAAGGTAAGGATAATTATGTTTTATTGCATAGGTTTAAATATACTGGGAGAATTAATTAAGGAGTTCAATTGTAATGTATATCATGGCATATGAAAT
>JBBMKF010000002.1:5349746-5364533 GCA_037834155.1 Curcuma caesia | reverse complement strand
CATGAGAGGTTACGTACGGACAGTGATGGGTCGAGTACAGGAAGAGTAGTTTTGCTCGTCATCAATTGGTTTGAGCGTCAGCTGACTAATCGGCAGGTCCCTATTGCAGTTGCCTGTCCTGTGTGGCACAGAAGATCCGCTCGCCCTTGAGAGTCAGTTACGCATGGCTGGCCCGCAAGGTATAGTTTTGGGTGACGTTGCCTTCCCCATTTCACCACTCTCTTATATAGCTCCCTCCTCTGTGTCTCTCTCTCTTCCTCCTCCGCCGGGAGAAGAAATCGGTCTTCTAGGCTCGAATCCCTTCTACGGCGCCGATCGCCGGCACCGATCTTTCTCCTCGCCTTCCGGTTCTCGTGTATGCTTCTCCATCCGTAAGTTTTTCTTTCAACAAAGAATTTAGTTATCTTCTGATTCATGTTAACCCTAATGGCATTTCGTTTGGCGTCGGAATCGTCGGCCTAGATTTTGAACGGATATCTTCCGATTTCTGCTGGTATTTTAGGTGATTAAAGGTCCTCTATGCAGTACAGAACCAAACTTCTCGCACGCCACATTTTTTCTTTTCTTTGTTCGCTTAATGATATGACAGCCCGTTTCGTTCTTTGAGTTGGCATTACTGATTTCTTGCAACTTGTATTCGATCTGGATTCGTCGTGGGTCGTAGGAGGCTAAATTAGCCGGAAGTTTTGCATATAGAAACCGAGGAACTGATTCCTTTTAGTAGAGAAGGATTCGTTCAGCGAACCTCCTGGAATGAGTTTGGAGAATGAGGATCCGTTATTTGAAAGAAGTTCTGATACTAGGTGAGCAGCTTTTAGAGCTTGTTGTTATGTATCGATGTTGTTTTCTGTCCCTTATGCTTTGCCTTCTTGCCTTGTGTATAGGAAAACTAAAGTATGCTATACAAGAGATGAACTTTTATCTTTTAGCAAACTTTGCGACAAATTACCTAATGGATTTGATACTTCAGCCTTGAGGTAATTTATGGTGAAATATAATCATATTTATCCTTTTTTGTCTGGTGTCTTATATAGATAATTTTGTCTGGCTCGCTGTTTCTTTTGCCAAGCAGTGAATTGGATGAAGCATCTTATACTGTAAATGAAAGGCAAAGAGGTTTTGGAGGCTCAAGTTTTCACATCACAAAGCGCAGCGATTATACATCTCCACCACCAAACAGGTCAGAAGTTGCAGTCAGTTATTCTCGTGGAAGCTCTGGGAGGTGGGATGGACGATTAAATAATAGAGATGGAGACCTCCAATCTAATCGTGAAACAAATACACAAGGTTTGTTGGTCCAAGCGAACAAAAACAGAAAATGCTAGTCATTTTGATGCTTGATTTATTAGTTAAGCTTTTACTTGTCTAGTTTTCATTCTGGTAGCTGTTATTTGTCACTTTTCTCCATAGGCACATTTACTTTTGCGAACTAGTGTTATGGCTTAATGGAGGATAATCCATGTACTTGTCTTGCTATAGTTGAATACAACTTTTTGCTTTTCTTTGCTGTGTGACCTGGAGGTCACTGGTTCTAGTCGCGGAAATAACCTCTTGCAATGCAAGGTAAGACTATATACAATAGACACAATGTGGTCCTACCCTTCCCCGAGACCTTGCATTGACAGATGTTTCATGCATTGGGTTGCCCTTTTTTTTTGTTTGATGAAGATGGGAATCCTAATGCCTATGCAACACCAGATTATTTATAATGGTATTGCTAGTTTTATATATTTTGTTCATTTCTAATTTCAGTCATAACATTTCCAAACAAAAGATTGAATCCTAGATGCCCATGCCTTCTGCACCAAATAATACAGGGTTATGTGCTGCTGGATTCGTGTCACTAATCTATTTCCTTTCACCTTTGTTAGAAAGGCTATTCCAAAACTAGAAGCTTCATGCATTAAAATAGTCGTGCCATCTTGGATTTTGAAACGATCCCCAATATATCTAATGGATATATTTTTAAATTCATAGTATCAGAATCTGATCACCCAATTATGCATTTTGATGCTCATCATCATTAAATAGAAATTATTTCTCTCAAAGATTGTGATCCATCTATAGTTCTAACTGTTTGCTTGTTCGCTATATAAACCTTTTGTATCATTGACACTATTCTGGATTGATTTTGCCACTTGCATCATGTACGAAATGTCAGATATTGGACAACGATTTGGAACACAATCTAGACGTTACTCTGAGCATGCTGAGCATGATGGACTTTTAGGAAGTGGTGCTTTTCCAAGACCTTCAGGCTGCGGAGGACCATCAACAGCAAAATCTAGGGCAGCTAGTCAATTTCCACTCAATAAGACTTCTGGAGCCTATCAGCCTCCAAGACCTTATAAGGTTTGACAATTGGAAAGTATTAAAACACTTCTCTGTTGCAACAAAGGCTTTGTTGGTTTTCGTCATTATAGTAACATTCATTCTGAGAGTAGTGTTGTAAAAATTCTGCATTTTGGTTTAGGCTTTGCCTTTTCAACGAAAGGATGATAGAGATTCATGTAACGATGAAACATTTGGTTCAACTGATTATTCAAGTGAGGACAGAGCAGAAGAACAAAGGAGAAGAGGTATGCTATATGGTTACTAGCTTTATTTATGATTGTGTGTCCATTGTAGGCTCTTTCCCCCTTGTTTTCTGTGGTTCTATTTTCTTTGGTTATGTGGATGCAGAATCCTTTGAGCTAATGAGAAGAGAACAACAGAAAGCACTGCAAGAAAAGCAAAATAATCACAAACATAATCTTGATGCTGATATTATTACATTGCTTGAGAATTCAGCTGATAAGAAAAGTATAATCAGCAAAACTGACAAAGCAGAGGACTCTTCACTAGCTAAGGTTGAATCTCCTAGATCTTCTACTATGCACGCACCTCTATCTCGGCCACTTGTACCACCTGGGTTTGCTAGTGCAGCAGTGGACAAAATCCTTCCTGTTCAATCTAATTGCATTGCATCAGAGGTATTGACAATATTCATTTTAGTATCATTAATCATGAAGTATTTTTCTCTGAGAAATGGATATTCTCACAAAAATTTTGCTTCAGTTATAGCTATCAGACTGCACGATCAATTAAATTCTTAGCAGCTCTCATCCTTTGATGTTTATTTGCTTTGAGGTTTACCTCATAGTTTTTAAATTGACCAATACTGATCTGGATTAGGTGAGTTGTTTTGGGATGGACTGGTTTTTGCCTGATTTCTTGGGTAAAATCATAATTGATTTAAAAAAAATCTGTCGTGATTGAAATTGAAGAAAAATAGATCAAACGATTGAAAATGTGATTCAATGTGAAGGATATTGGATGAAATAAACAAAACAATCAATTAATAGACTTCTGCTTCTACAAAATAAAATGTAAAAGATGCATGAGAGATGGAATACAAACGGTACACATGAAGCCATTATAGAGGCATTTCTATGGTGATAGAGGTGTTTTAATGGTGAGGAAGAGCTTCTTTGTTGTTGTCAGCTTCAACACTTTGCCTCCATAGAGCGACTCCATGTTGAAGTAATGTATGCACTGTGAAATAAGCTGGAGGCAGCTGTTATCAAGATTAGGAATTTAATTAAACTACTTTAGAACTACATTTGATATTTATAATTTATCATATGTATATGTATAAACTTTCAGTACATAGTATTTATATCAATATCATTAAAATTATTCATACATTCAATTTTGAAAAATGGAATACAATCCATAGTATTTCATCTTTATATAGCAAGTAGCAATTTCTATAAGATGGATGAAATGACAATAACCAAAAAAGATTCTTCTATTTATGACTTCTACTTATGAGTAAACAAAATCTTATGACTGGAAAAAATATTTGCTACAATAAATGTGAATCTTTAAAATGTCTAAGTTGGTGTAAATATATTTTATCTAGTTAAGGATATTCAGAACTAGATTATATGGAGGAACAATAAGTAGACCTAGGATCGGACCATAGGTTTGTAAAATCTAGCCCAATTTAGATCCTAAGATCCGGATCACAATCTTGGTTACCATGGCTGTTATAAAGATGAACATGGTGAAAGAGAAATCGGTGACAACTATAGTCATATATTTTGTTCAAAATATTAACCTTTACCTAATAATGCATAAGTGAAACTAGCTGTTTTTAACTATATTATAGAACAGTAAAATAAGAAAATTTAAATGACAATAGGAAGAATATCTATGATATAACCAATTACAAATTGAGTATGGAAGACAATATTAAAATGTACCAAAAAGAGGAACATTATGTTAAAATGAATATCCAGACATCTATAAATAAAACGGTAAATACAGAAAATAATTTTGGTGATTTGCAGAAACAATTCAAGGTAAACTAAGTTCCATTTTTTAAGCACAATCGGATTGCATTCATAGTTATGAAATTTCTTAGAAAAGAACACCATAAATATAAAACACTCCTAACAAATGCTGGCCTATTAAAAGCCATTAAAATTTGATACAAAAATGAAAAAATTGAAATAATAAACACAGAATGTAAGTGTAGTTAAAGTATGTTTTAAGCATGATACTAACTTATGAAGTAAAAATGATAAATACATCACTGGACAATGAGGAATAGATATGTCTAAGATAATAGTTTGGATTTTCGATAAAAATAATTAGTATTAATCTTCACAATATAGTTCCAAATGATGTAACGGATAAATTGATCATGCTTATCAATAACTAGAAGTTTTACCAAGTGAGTACTAAAATTATAAAAAGAAATCTAATGTGACATTAGAAAATTGCATTTTAACAAATTCTTCAGTTCATATTCTGTTGTATTGAATTTCTCTTACATTTTTTTCTGTTTGCTTAAATTTAAAATTATCATTAGAATTTATTTTCTGTTGCATTTAATTTTTTTCATATGTTTTTTTTACCTTTTACTCAAATTTAAATTTATCCATTTTCTGATTCCTATTTTATTGATCTGACCATCTGATACAGTTGTTGAGATTTACTTACCAGCCGATCTTGACACCAATACAGATATGCAAACTATGCCTTACATCAGATCAGCATGTGTTGAATTACCAATGTTGTTTTAAATCGTTAATTTCTGAAACAAATTCCATTTATTGCCAACATTTTGTTCTTCTACCTTTAGGACTTGTTTGGATACTGATTAATAAGGTGAAAAAGGAAAATAAAAGAAGGGATGTATTTTTGTTTGATTTTTTCTTCATGATTGGCCATGATAAATGCTACATTAGTTAATATGGGAGCCTTACTATTCCAGCTATCCGCTGATAGCAAGTATCATAATCCAATCTTAAATCTTGTATGCATCCAGCATCCATCCATGCCCTTGGATAATGCATATGCATCATGCAATTACCTGAGTGCATGTCACCTGCATATATATCAATCTGTTGCTAAAAAGCTCATGGAGCTATGGTAGCCCACCACAGCAATCCCAAATCAACCAATGTTAAGTCTTTAATTTCTCAACATGGAAAACATTGGGAAGATCAAAACAAACTTTTAACAGACACAAAGCAAACTGACTCAAGGGCAGTAGTAATTCTGATCTTTCAAGAATGTTTTAGATCTCAGAAATGGCATAATGGATCAAAATAAAAATAGAAACTAGAATCTGGCAACATAATCCAATCCATCCGCATGACTTCTCAGTCAGTAGGGTGATTCAAAGGGGATATCTTAGGTGGATTGAAACAATTTGGCATCAATTTGGATAACTTGAGATTGAGCCATTCTAAGAACTCACTTCAAACGAAGTGGGCTATGAAAGCAGAAAGGAAGTTCTCCACCAATGCTAGAGAGGAGAGGCATGGAATCCATAGGAGAGCTGGAAGTTTTGCTGCGGCTGTGCATGGAGGGATTCATAAGCAAGGAGGGATAAGACAAACTATTATTCTGACACAAGTCCTACTTTTTTGAAATTTTGATAGCGTGCCCCTACATTTAAAGGGATGCCTTTATGATTTTTAAAATTAAGATATAACACATGCCCTACTGTGTCCACCACTGGAAGTGATGACATTTTCCATCGTGGACCTTCCAAGTGCCAAGCAATAATGACTGCAGGTGCAATAATGACTGCAGGTCGTATAATATTGTCCTGCTGATGTTTTTTAAGTCTGATATATTTCTCAATGCAAATCCTGCTTGAGCTAAATCATATTGAACAAAACAATAAAACTCCCATCAATGTGATGAACAAAAGCTAAATCTATGTTCATTTACTTGACATGTGCATTTGGTGATCACCTTGTTTTTTTTTGCCACGCTTTCTGTCATCTCAGGCTAGTATTGCTGGTATTGTCAACAACAAACATCTTGATAGCACCCATACTGATAAGGAAAAGAGACAACAATTAGACGTCTGCTTCAATGACAGCGTTAGAAAACATGAAATTGAAAGCCTCTCATCTACAGCATCTGATCTTCAGAATGCCAATGAAGTTCAGGTAGAGGCCGTAATGAATGATATTCTTGGCAAGAAAAAAGAGAAGTTTGATGGTACAAAATCATTTGCACATGACAATTCTGTCTCCATTCTGGAAAAGTTGCTCGGTGGTTCTTTACATATTTCTAGTACTGCATCCACTTCCTCTACTTCCTCTTTGGTAAGTGTTTTCCTATAAACTTGTCCCATTTTTTTCCAAAAATTCTTCTCTTCTTTTTGTTATTGATTTGTCCTGTTATCTCTGTAAATCTACCCATCTTTTAGTTTTATTGGTGATTAGTTCTCTTAGCAGATTAAACCATATACACTGAAACTATAGTTTTACATTCTTAGTACTCTCATAAGAGCTTAGCAGGGGCGACTAAACTAGACTAAGTCCAGCATTTGGATTGATTTAATTGAGGACATGCAGTTTAGTCACTCCCACTAAGAAATTTTGAAGATAGGACTTTCTATTTTGTTGGTTGTCCATTATGGAAATAAGATTCTTGTTTAAAACTTGTACGACACTGATACATCAGTTACACAATGTTCTATTTCTCAGAATCTGGGACTTAAAAAGGACGAAGAACCATGGACTTCTTCAGTTTCTGTATCTTCTAAGTTTGCTAGTTGGTTTCTTGAAGAAGGTAAACCTGGAAATCATTACTTGTAGAACTTTTTTGCTTTATTTGAGGGATAAGCTAATAGATTTTTTATGCGCACACAGAAAATAAACCTTCAGAAGATTTCTCATCAAAGAATCTCCTTTCATTGATTGTGAATAACGATAAAGTTGGCTCATCTGAATCTATAGTTTCTCATGATAAAGTATTTGAACATGAGGAACTGGATGGTACTGATATCAGTAATACTACACAGAAATTTGATGTGTCTCCCACAATAACTTTGGGAATTGGGATCTCTGAACAATATCATCAAGTCGATAAGTTAGATTCAAGTCCTACTGTTCTTACATGTGAGGACCTTGAGCAGTCAATCTTGTCTGACATCAAAGGGGGGCCAAGTCTCCAGCATATGATGGTACAGGGACCTGAGACAAGAACAGATGAAAAAATGGAACTCCAGAAAACCGATATCAACGAGCATGCATCACAACATCTTCTTTCTTTGTTACAAAAAGGAACCAAAAATGAGGAGATGACAACTGGAACTGGTCTGGATGTTGAGTTCTTTCATAAATCGTCTTTAACTGATAAGAAAAGTTCTTTGAATTTTCCGATTCCTGAGAAGAGCTCCACTGAGTCAATGTCCAGTGCAGATAAGACCTTGACTCTCGAAGCATTATTTGGAGCTGCATTTATGAATGAGCTTCAATCGGCTCAAGCTCCTGTTTCTACACAGAGAGTGCCAGATGGTGGAACCAATACTAATGCCTTTCCATCATCGGCTGGATTGCCTTTTCCAAACCCTGATGCTGGTTTCTTTTCTTCTAGTTCCTGTGATTATCAACCGAACAAGCCTGATCATCACAGTGACGCAGTGCCTCTGGGCACTGTTGGTTCTGGAGAGAAAATACTTGACTTTCACTTGCCAGATGAGCAGAGTTTGATCATTGATAGTGATGCTCTGGAATCTGCAATCTCAGATCCTATACCCTTTGCTAATGCAGGTAAAGAGGAGCTGTTTTCCAAAATGAACGCCGAGCGTCTTAATAATAATTTGCTTAATGCCATTCCAAGAAATGCAGAAGACATTCAAAACCCTGGTTCTTTTCGGAGCCCCCATGACCTGGTAAATACTGGTGCTTTTCATCATCCTTCACAGGGAAGGGCATCATCTCATACTGTCAACCATGCAACGCCTCTACACCCATTGTTGGATCATCTCACTAATGGGAATCAACAAATGAAGCATATTAGCCCTGAACAAAATTTTCATGACCACCCCCCTCAAAATTTTCTTGAAAATCTTGTTCCTCATAATGCTTACCATGCTAATGCACCTCACATGGATCCTACCTCCTATCACTTGATGTTACAGCAGTTGTCGATTCCAGGAAACTTCCCGCAGCAATTGCCCCATCCAGGTTTTCCAAGAGTTATGCAATTACCTCATCAGATAAATCACGTGCAAGGGTTTGTGCCAGAGACAAACAATATGCATAACATTGCATTACAGCATCAGCGGTCTAACTATGGTAGCTTCGGGATGGGAATGCCAGGTAAATTCCACTCTCATTCTTGTGTTTACTGGATTGGCAGATTCCTCAATTTATTTGCTAACTTGAAATTTGTAGGTTACTTCTTCCATGTTCCGCTTATCAACTCTGCAATCCCACTTTATAACTTGAATCAGCATTTCGAAGAAATTTAGAAAATTCAGGCAAATTAGCATTCATATTCTACACAATTTCTTTCAAATATTTGCGCATGACATTGAGTTTATTTATTTAAAATTTGTCTTGTGGTAAAGACATCTAAACTCTCGCATATAATTTTACCCTATAACCTTTATATTATGGTAGAGCTTGTTACTGCACAAAGCCTTCTGTTTGTTGCTTATACCTAAGCAGTGTGGCAATGCTGTAATCCTCTAGCTAAAATTTGCATTCTTGTATTATTGTTGATTTCAGATTCATTCTAAATTTTTATATCTGATCACCAAATGCAGGAGCGTTTGCGGGTGGCAGCAGCAGCAGCAATCATCCAGATGCATTTCAAAGACTATTGGAGATGGAGATGAGAGCCAACGAAAAGCATGCCCACCCTGCAGCTGCTGGTCACATGCCCAGCATGTATGGTCCGGAATTTGACATGAGCTTCCGGTACAGATGACTCTCCAGATCCTTCCGATTAGTTTGGTGGTGGTGTTACCGTGGTTTGTGTTGTTTTTTATTTTCTTGCTTTGGGCCGTATCGACGATATCTCAAATATCTTCAGCCCAAGGCCCCGGGGTGGATGCAGACGAGCATGGAGAAACAGAGAGACTTCCATGTGTATAGGTGAGCTGGGGGTTTCTCTATTCTTAATTAGTTTTCACTCAGTGTCCGTTAAAACCTGGAGCTTCAGAAGCTGCTCACTCATGTAACATGTAGACGTGCTGTGCCTGAACTTTTGTCAGAGATTACTGCTCGATCACTTTAATATTTTTTGCTCGTTTGTTTATTGTATCTGATTATCTCATGTCATTCTCGTCTGTCTATTGTTCCGTTGGTTCTCTGATCTTTCTAACTATTAAATAGGTTAAACAGGTTTTCGGTTGTCCAAGATTGTGAAGCTATGTGCCTCATCTGTGCTTCATGGTCGGACTGTCACTCTTCGACCTCTGTCAGGTTAAATTGGTGGGTTTTTTTTCAAGTCATAATTGGATTTAAATGGTTTTGACATTGAAATTTGATCCATTGACCATAGAAGAGCAATCTTAGCATGATTGGAAGTATGCGATGTTTACTTACTACGGTTATCTTGTACTTAAGCATAACAACAAAAAATGCATGCTGTAGTCCACACGAGCATTGTAGCACCGCGCGATGCGTTTCAAGAGGTGTCTCTAGAGCTTCAAGTGAAGGTTTTAGTTCCATTAGGCATCAGTAGTCGTCCAGTCCAGTTTTAAGTTGTTGGAAGTAGCTATCGGTCACATTTTCCCCCCTTTTTCAATTTCCAAATTAATATTGGTAACGACCGAATAACCCGAAATGGGAATAGTTGGTACAAGTTATTCCTCGATTATAGAAAAACAGTTATATATATTTTTGTATAGTGTTATAATATGCTTGAAATTTCGAATGCATTTTTCCTTTAAAAAAAAAAGGTTCGAGTTTCTATACGTCGGTCTGCACGCCAGTCCCCAACCCCGCCCCCGGTTTTCGCCACGTGTCCATCTCCTCCGCCAACCATTTATCCTGCACCAGCCAAGACAAACAGTATCCGGCCACATACGTAGCAGAAGAGGACTCCGTCGCCCGCCGCCGGCCACCGGCCACCGCCATCACTCAGTCCACGCTCTTCTTCTTCTTCCCCCGATCCACTATCCATATGGTGTCTGCTCACCCCGGCGCACCCGATGATGGAGGCGGCAGCGGTGCCAGAAGAGAAGCAACGGCGGATGCGCCCCTCGTCAGTCGTCTTCTTCCCCACCGACCTCCTCCACTCATAGCGCTCCCCCGAGCCGCCACCGACGACCCCGGCAAGAAGATCCGCAAGCCTTACACCATCACCAAGTCCCGCGAGAGCTGGACCGAGCAGGAGCACGACAAGTTCCTCGAAGCCCTCCATCTGTAAGGAAAAAGAATCCTCATTTCATATGGATTTGCTGTTCGGTTTGCCTTTTCTTCGATTTTGGCTCGGGAAGGTATGATTTTTCGAATATTGGGGCCAAATCCGGTGCTCGATTTGTATTCCTTCGAAGCGTATCTGGTGCCCATGAATGCGTTGCCCCTTTCTGAAATCGGCACCTCAGTTGAGCACAGTCTCATTCTCTAGGTTTCGCGAGAGACTTCTTTTTGTCGCTTTCACGCCGACTTGCAGAATTAGGCATTACTGGCCATTTCCTGTGCAAGAAACACACACACACACACACAAAAGGGAGGGATTTTATGTCATT
Source organism: Curcuma caesia (assembly GCA_037834155.1). Classification (NCBI taxonomy): domain Eukaryota; kingdom Viridiplantae; phylum Streptophyta; class Magnoliopsida; order Zingiberales; family Zingiberaceae; genus Curcuma; species Curcuma caesia. The sequence continues at coordinate 5,353,534 of JBBMKF010000002.1, read as the reverse complement.
TCTCTTAAATCTCTCCCAGAGTTTCACTACTACTCTTTACTCCGTTCAACTTTCTTTTTATACTTGATCCAAATTTTACGTGGATGCTCGATATGATGTAATCAAATCTCTTCTTTTCAATTCAGTGGGTATCAACAACTGTTTAGACAGCATGATGTTTAATTAAAATGTAATAACTTTGGTTGCTTGGATGCCTATAAACCACACCACACGGTTTCCTCTCATACAAACATATTATGTGGATAATCTCATGCGCCATGGCCTCTCTCATCCGCAGTGTTGTACTTTATTGGGCATTATACATTTCATAGCATCTCTAATGTGTATAAGTGTCATTTGGCACGACGATAATAACATTTATCTTCCTGATCTTGCAGTTTTGATCGGGACTGGAAAAAGATAGAAGCATTTGTTGGCTCGAAGACAGCTATCCAGGTGAGTTAGAGACTTGTAGCAGTAAGGAGTTCATGCAAAAATACCAAGACAATAGACAAAGTAGGGGATGACTTGTGCTGTAAAATGTGAATTTCATTCTAGAAATTTCCTTGCAACCTTTCTTATTTAAAGGGTTTCCTAAACAACCACACACATGCATTACTGTGTGTGGAAGAACTGAGATGTGAAATTAAGAAACATTTGAGATGTTGCGTATCATGAAATTCGACACTTTTAAAGGATGTCCTTGCAGATAAGGAGCCATGCACAGAAGTACTTCCTCAAGGTCCAGAGGAATGGTACAAGTGAACATGTACCTCCACCTCGACCCAAGCGGAAAGCAGCTCATCCATATCCTCAGAAAATCCCTAAAAATGGTCAGACTTGTTCATATGAATTCTCAGATTTCATGTAGTATTCTAACTAATATTTTTTTTCCTCAAGGCACTACCTCTCTCCAGATATCCTGTTTACTTGAATCAGGTTATGCCTTCGCGGTAGATTTTTCTTCTGCACCTGGAAACTCTACCTCGAAAGCGTCAATGCATTCCAAGGGTCACAGTTGTCTCCAGCCAGTTACTGCATCTCACCAAACAGCAGGTTTGACATTCTACCTTCAATAGTTTGATCGTTGTCATTCTTTTCCACTGACTTAGTTGTTAACTTTGCAGATGATACAAGACCTGCTGGAGTGTTAACGACAAATATTTGTTCTACTAGCACAATCTGCCTTGCAACCTGGCCAAGTTCCGAAACGGCTGATCAAGAAAAGCTTACCATGGATCCTCATGGTGAGCCCTTATTTTCTGCTACATGTTATCTAGTTTGTCCAATTGATAAGGAAGAGACAACATCCACTCTGGCTCACTAGTTTGATTGCAAGAACAAATCGTAATATAAGCCAATAGGGTATACATATGTATAAGTCGAGGCAAACTTTTTATCAGAAATACAGAAAAATGATATTTATTTACTGATTTGTAAATAGATCGAGGAACTTCTTTTATGCGTCTTCCAAATCTTCTTCGATTGACATGTTATTATTCTGCTATTTTCTTGGTACTTCTTGTATAGATTGAAGGTGACCTTGCTCTTCTGCTTGATTACTTTCTCGTCTTTGACTTGGTATTTCATACAGTTTTACCAGATTTTGGTCAAGTATACAGCTTTCTCGGAAGTGTCTTTGAGCCTGGCAGTACTGGTCATTTGGAAAAACTAAAGGAGATGGATCCAATTGATGTTGAAACAGTATGATATCTTCCATAACCAGAGCCTTTTAAAATGTTGCTTATATTGATGCTTTGTGCGTAGTTTTTCTAACAAGGAAGTTATTCTCATCTTTAATCTTGAAATGCACCATCATAATGTTATTATAATGGAGTTACTGCTTAACTGTTTTCAATTTGGTTCTCGCCTTCTTGTGACAAACTAGCGGTTTCATGCTACTGTAGTGTAATTACCTTTTTCATCTCGTTCAGTTCTTATAGGGTTTTAGGAAGAAAAACACATTTTACTTCTTTCAATACTGTAATGTTTGTGTTTCTAAATAGTTTATGAACACTTGCTCAAGAAAGGTATCTTCTATCTAGTATTATCGATGAAGAGTAGAGCTTGTGAAATTTATAGTGTTTATCCAGCTATTTTGGATTGGGGTTGCTCTCCCTCTATCCCTTACACCTTCAACTCTTCTAACTATAGAATTCATATTCACTTTTGTACATAACAATGGCATTTCAATCTATTTTTCTCATTTTATTACTCGGAGCTGGATACACACTAAGGATGTGAACAACTATCACAGAGCTGAGGTGCAGACCTCATAACTGCGATAACCATATCCTGAATATACATTTCGATCGCCGACATCTACTGTATCAGCAAGGCCAAGTACCTTAGCCTGGTCAAGGCCAATGCTATATGTTTCTGAACTTAGTTTTACCTCTAGACAATTGTTACTACTGTATCATATACACAAATTTCTTTATCTCTGGAAAGTTCTCGTTCCACATTCATCAATAATATGCTTATCGAAAATACTATGGTTACCTACAGAGAAGTGATGCTGTCTACAATACATGTGCAGGTGCTGCTTCTGATGAGGAACTTAACCATCAATTTGATTAGTCCTGACTATGAATCCCATGTGAGTATCATCTGACCTTTTACCTTAGAAATTTCTTCAAATCACTGATTCAAGGTGGTCGATTTGTAAGTTTTGCGGATCACATTTTGTCCATGTGGCATTTCCCATTGGATGATTGGATGCTATGCGCGTAGATGATACTTCAATATCTTTTAGTGAGCACCAAAAACAGATTGCTAATAACCAATTTTTTGACGCCATGGCTATGAACCATGATGTTGATTTATGCTCCTACTATTCATTCTTCTTTTCTGAAATGTAGTTGCTCTTACACAGATAAGGTTACTCTCATCATCAGCAGAAGCGAAATTCGCTATCAGAAATAACATTTCCAGTGCATGTTAAACTGCTGCTCCTTTCATGTGAGTTCATCAATTTGTAATTGAAGGATTACCTGAACTTGTTCCATCTTTCCCAATCACCAAACACACTATGAATTCCAGGGTTAACCTACTGCAGATGTAGCCCTGTAGCGATGAGAAAGGGTCATTGAGATGGTGATGAGGGAAGGTGCTTAAGGTAACAAGTGGAGAGGTGGAAGTGGCATGCAGTCCTTTAAGCTGCCGATGGTCGTTAGTGATCGACCGATCAATGCCAGCTACCCGTTGGAGATGCTAGCTCGCGGCAATCAGTAAGAGTTAACTATGATCATGGTAAAGAATCATAATCCATTGCTACTCTTTTGTAGAGAGTTTTATACAGAGATCTCTCTCTATGTTATATTATTGTTTTAAAAAAATCAGATCAGCAAGCTGAATGCGTAAACAACAGACTAATTTCAGCAATGCTTTCGAGCTAACTGAACGATTGGGCCATTCCAGTCCAATTTTGAAAACTAAATCTTAGAATGTTCATAAAGATACACATTCATTATACATATCACATTCTCTTTGATAATATAAAGAGAGGCAAACCATTGCATAATGTTTGTGAAAGAGGAGAATCTCTACATCACAAGCTTAAAGAGTTACTTGAAATTCATCTCTTGCTGAAAAGTATTTCAGATATTAGTCACTTTACAGAGCCATAAAAAGAAGAAAAAAAACAATTTTTTCTACACATGTAAATTATTTTCTTGTCATTGTATGAATCAATACAAAAATTTAGCAGCACAGCTCGCATAAGTGACTCAACATCTGTAGATAAGAGAGCAAAGGATTCAACCTGTGACCTTTAGTAGGAAGATCTCCATATCTAGTTCACTTATTAT
>JBBMKF010000002.1:5299924-5330634 GCA_037834155.1 Curcuma caesia | reverse complement strand
AAACTTGGATATTGCAAGGGGTAGGTCTAGTGGAAATATCAGTTACTGTAATCAGATTCTAAACCCAGTAAGTTACCACATGCGTACAAAAGCTAACATTCCAGAGTGTTTTAAGCAGAGTTTCCTTCTTATTTGGTTGGTTAGCAAATATTAATTTGTTCACAGCTAAACACAGATTTAAAATCTTGCTGAGTTGTAAAACCACAGCAATAAAGCGGAATATTAGGATTAAAGAAATGCTCAGCCAAAGTTTAAAATATTAAGCCGTACCGAGGTTTCGGTTCCGGACCGGAACGGTGCAGTTTCGGTGTCGTACCGTACCGTGCCGGTATAGTTTCGGTATTTTTAAAATATAAAACATATTAAGTAAAATAAAAAATTTAATCTAAATATTTAAAAATAAAAAATAAAATATTTTTAAAAAATAATATGATAATTTTATGGATTTTAATAAAGTCTATCTAAATTATCCCCAGCTATAGTTAAGAATTGATTATTAAAATTCAATTAAACTCTAAACTCTACGTTAAAAAATCTAAAAAAACTCAAAATTGCGCGCGACAAGGGCAAGTCCTGTCAGGCCCGCGCGGTGCCTCTGGTAGCGTTGTAGAGCCCGGGTGACGCTTCCAAAGGCGCCACCGCGCTCGGGCAACGCCTCCGGAGGCGTCTCCAGGCCGGAACCGTTGTGCTGGTGCGTGTTGGTGCCAGTCCGTCGGTGGAACAAAAAATTTCGCCGATATCGTGCGATACAGCTCAAAATTTCAAACCCTGGCTTTGGCGCAACGGTAAAGTTGTTGCCGTGACCTAGAAGTCACGGGTTTGAATCTCAGAAACAACCTCTTACAAAGTAGGATAAGATTGTGTACAATAAATATCCTTCCCCAAGATCCCACATTAGCGGAAGCTTCGTGCACCGGGCTACCTTTTAGTTAATTTGTTTCCTTTATAGTCAGTGTTTCTTTTGGTTTGCAATTGAATCTTGCTTCACCACCATCTGCAGTGATGCACTTTTATCTAATCTTTGGTTCTTTATTAACTTTTTGTCTCCTTGTCTATGATGTTTGTACATTATAGCCCTTTATATTCCTGAAATTTGACACCTAAAAGATTGTATTATGTTGCAAAAGAGATCAACCACCTTATATATCGGACTTTTGCAAAACACTTGATGACTAATAAACTAACATAGGACTAAACCTATTGAATCATTATATCCACATTTACTTACAAAGGGTAGCTCAGTGCACAAAGCTCTCGTCAATGTTGGGTCCTAGAAAGGTATATACGCATTTTTATCCTGCTTTGCAAGAGGCTGTTTCCGTAACTTGAACTCGTGACCTCTAGGTCACACAACACTACTTTACCGTTGTGTCAAGGCTCCCTTTCATCCACATTTACTTACAAACAAAGATAAATCAGTTATGACAAAAAACACACATCAATTTTGGAGAAATTAATGCTGTCAAAGTTAGTTTTTTAATCAATTTTGCATCTTCATTTGGTGAGTTGCGTTTTGATATTAATACAATTGCAGGGAAAGAAGAATCCTGCTACAGACTATCAATCTGTCAGGTCATTTCTAGAACAAGTAATGAAAGGAAGAGAAATGATGATTGATAGGTAAATTTTAAGTTATTATTGATTAGGAAGTTATATGATCAAAGTCATTGATGTTTACTTTACAGGTCCATTGTGTGCTGTGCAATTGCCTGTTTATTGCATGATAATGATATGAATCATTAAGTACTCTGATTATGTTTTCTAAAAAACATATTTTCTCTGATTACGAATGGATGATAAGCCTATTTATACATTTATTTTAGTATCTTACTGTACGTAGATATTTACAGTGAAAATATAGCTCCAATATAATACCAAACATTTTGCCCAACCTACTATAATAGCTTTATTATTTTAAAAGTCATGACAAAGCTAGATAGCTATTTCAGATAAATGTTAACCCTCACACAAACAGCTAAGCCAACATTTTGTTTCAACTTTTCATTGTCTTAAGAAACTTTATGTCATCAAACTGCTCATAAGTTGAAATAGTGCAGCAGAATTGAGGAAATTCTCTTATTCTTATATGTTTTGAAGGTTTAAAACCCAACTGAAGCTGTATCTTTCTTTGTTTTTTCCCAGCTGGCATATTATTATGAAAAAGCAAGTTCCAAAGGAAGGTTCTTGTGATCCAATTTCACCTTTAGAACTACCTCATGCTATGCATGTGTTTCAGTGTGTTTCACAGACAAGTTCGCTGAATATGGTAAAAAAAAGAAAAACTTGCAAACTACTTTTCCAATTCAAGCAGATTTCACTTTTGTCATTAACTGTTTTTTTTCATGTTCCATATTGCCCTTGATTAGAGTAGACTAATTTGGTTGTTGACAAGGTCACAAGGTGGATGTCTAGTTTTATTTACTTATTTATTTGTCATCTTTATAACTCACTCCTTTGGAAAGATGGTCTAATCTAGAACTGCTCAAACGAATAATGCCTAAGCAAATTAGTGTATTTTATTTTTTCCAATTTCATAGAAAAAAAGTTGGTTAATAACGTTAATAGATGGTTGAAGTGGGAAGAGATTTTGGAATATTGTGTGATCATCATATCCCGCATAGGCTAAGCTTTATAAGATTGTGGTATGATTCATCATAATTTTGTTTGTTAAGTAGCGACACATATTAAAAGTTAATATAGCAGAGATCACATCTACAAGTATTGAATTACTAGAAAGGATGAAATAGCAAATACTTATATTAAATAGCAATTAGGTGTTGTTCTAATAGATGATAAAATGGAGAATAAGTTGAGGTGGTAAGAAAAATATTTAAAAGACAATCAATAAATTGTATAATTAGAAGAGTTGAATCTATTGTAATGCAAGGTGGAACAAAGTAGACGGAGACTATAACAAATATTACTCAACCTATTGAAGGAAAACCCCGGGAGACACATTTAAGATGGTACGGATATATACTTAGATGACCAATAAATGCTCCAGTTAGAAGATGTAAAACTATGACAAATGTGCACATCAAACAAGGAAGAGGAGAACTAAAGAAGATTTGATTAGAAACAATAAAACAAGATAAAATTTATTTAAATATAAATGATGATATAATAGAGAATAGAGTCCACTGACGTAGAAGGATCTATATAGTTGACTCCACCTAGTGGGTGGGATAAGACTTTGTTGTTGTTGTTGGTGGTGGTGGTGATATAGCCTTACATAGAGTTTAATGGAATATGATTCATATAGCCATCCTTATATAGTTGGGAGAATTGATTATGATGATTTCCTGCTTAATAGAATAACTAGATTAAACGAAATTCCAAGATGAAAATCAATTTATTTGGGTATTTTTTTAGCATTTTGGATAGTCTGATTCTAATAGTGTCATTTGACATTTCAAATATTGTTACTTTGTGGATTCAAAGTCTAAAACTTATTCATATCAACCTTTCAGCAAGGCTACCAAACATTTCGTGGGGGATTCTGGAACTACTTTAGCATTGGTAAGAGTCGCAAGATATCACTGCTTTGTGATCTAGTGGTGCTTCATAAAGTAACGTAAGGCCTTGACTTGTCATAAATATTCATGACGTGAAAGAAAATCAAAAGAACTTATACAAGCAATGCTCATTTCCGTATTTTATCCATGCAGTAATGATTTATTTATCCTAATTTGTATGCTACGTCCAGTTTTACTAAATAAAAACAGATAAGATAAAATTATTCTTTGTTGGAAAAAATTTCTATTTTCATTATGCAGCTAAAAAGATCTTTTATTTTTGGTAATTTTCTGTTTCCATAAGTGCATATGTGCTAATGGCCCCTTTAATATCATGTTGTATATTCTAGGAATGGATGCCCAAGTGTCATTTGCATTCCATGCTGAGAGGAAGAAGTACCCAGAAAAGTTCAAGAATCAGTTAGCTAATCAGGTATATTTTCTGTTGCTGCTGTTGTAAATTGGTAAAGGGAAAACTTTGTTGTGTCTCTTGCTTATGTTGATACCAATTTGTTCAACTATAACAGAAGTGCTTGTTCCTTCAATCGATCTCTCTATTTATTGAGCTTGTCTTATTTTTCACTTCCTTGAACATTTCATTAAAACAGTATTATCTACTGGAATGCAGATGACCTACTTGAAGCATGGATGTACGCAAGGATGGTTTTGTACATCTCTATTTCATCCTACTTCAAGGTGATTTTCCAGTAATATTTTACTATTGAGTACTACAGATCAAGATAACTACAAAATTTGCTATGTTATTTTGTCAAATTCTTGTTAGCTGCTATTACTGAAGTTGTAGCTGTTGGAATGTTCATGGCCATTCTGTCAGTTATTTCTAGCAATCTGAACAATACTTTGTAGTTGATGTCATGACAAAAATAGAAGAAATTCAATATTTGTGTGACCATTACTGCAAAAAGACAATTTACATAGCGTTAGAAGCTCTGCAATATACATAGCGGACAATCTTATTGGACATTGTGGCCTATGCCATCTTTTGGTTGTTTCATTTTCTTGAACTTGAGACAATTATTTTATCTTGCACTAATTGAATTGTCCTTGTCATTTTATTATCATATTCACAGTCAAGTTAATTTGTTCCCTCTTTGATAACATCTTAACTTTTTGAGAGCATCTAACCATAATAAACAAACCATTTCTTGCCTGTATTAGGCATATTGGAAGGAATTTAGGAGTCACCCTAGCAAATTAAATTTCTATTTTGTGATCCATTAATTCACTGGCATCTTCGATAACAAGGACATTCAACTATTTTGCAATAGGCTTAGGAAGTTAAACCCCCTCTCATATCTTCTGTAGAACAGGCAGTAGTATGACACAATAAGTTGCACCGCCTAATCAAAATTCAACATAGGATAAGTATTTGTCTCAATTTTAAATTGCACGGATCCCAAAGGGCAACAAATCCATAGCGTTCCTATTGCTTAATTAGTAATTCATTTTAACTTCGAGGCATTAGATAATTGTATTGTAGTAGTATTGGTTGGGGATGTTCTTGTTAGTGTTATGGTTCTAAAAGTCCGATTTATTAGCTTTTCCAATGAAATGTATTATTTTTGTTCTGAAGGGAAGATTTCCTTATCACACATGACCTAGTGAAACTATAAGATACTTTGTAACCTAGTCCATTTTTAACTTGTCTCATGCCCATTCTCTTCCATCGTTTCGTGCTCTTGCCAGTGATAAGTTATAAACCTGACTGTAATTTTACTTAACCCATTCATCAGTCTTACATTGTAATTTGTCATTGAAGTGACATGAAGTCATGAATTAATATTTAGTTGATCAGGAAGAATGTGTTCTACTTTCTGAATAAAATCTAAAATCCAATAACTATAATTTGGGACTAAAACAATTTTTCTTTCTTGAATACAGGAACATAGCTCAGCTTGCAACAATGAAAATCATGAAAAAGACTGGCCACTGGGAGAAGCTTCATGTTCCTCGCAGGTGAAACTGACACTTCTCTATCGAATTTGAAGTGTTTCTAACTGTAGCAAACTAGAGACATTTAATGTTTGCGTAAAGAATTTCTACCGACTTAAGTTACCTAAATATCATAATATTTCTGGTAACCTTTGCTTACTAAGACGATGCTAGTGATCACTGCTAAGTCTGCTGTTTATTTCATTATACAGCATCAGGTCAATTGTTTGTCTTAACTTGCCCAGCTTTTCTGGGGGATTGAATCCTTGGGGAACACCAGATAAGAAGAAACAACAAGATGTCAGCCTTCTTTTTTTATTTTTTTCTAGCCTAGTGTTCATAGTTTGCATCTTCTGAATTCTAATATCTTCAGAGAGAACTGACTCCGCCATTTGTCGATGATGGCCTACTTGAGATCGTCGGTTTCAAGGATGCTTGGCATGGACTTGTTTTGCTTGCGCCTGGAGGACATGGGACTCGCCTTGCACAGGTATTCACTTATTCTCTTGATACACTCTCAACTAAGAATCTCATGATACTCTAATTCCATCAAGGCACATCGAGTTCAATTCAAATTCCGCAAGGGCGCTGCTGATCATGCTTATATGAGAGTCGACGGAGAACCATGGAAGCAACCGCTTCCTCAAAACAAGGACAAAGTTATCATCGAGATCTCCCATCTGCGTCAAGTGTGTATGCTCGTAACAGGTAATTGCATAGCTAAAAGTATCCACGATATACCTCACAATGAAGACTCAAGCAGTGAAGATTCTGACAATAGCTACTCTGAGGAAAGGAGGAAGTTTGGTTCGGCAGAAACATTCAGGTATCATGACGATATCGATAGTGTCATCAGCGCTTAGTTTTTCGATGATTTAGTATGTATTTTCCCGGTTTGCTTCTTCAGTCAATCTCAAATAGTTGTTTGTTTGGTGTTCCTTGTTTTCACAACTAATCTCTATAAACTCACAAATCACTAAAAATATGCTCAAGTAAGAACATTTCTAAAGTATTGACAATAACATTGCCTATTGATAAAGACAACAATAGATGTATAAAAAAACCTATCAATTGGTTGAAGGAACTTCCCCTAGTTTAGTAATAAGAATTCTATATTTTGCATTAAGTTAGTTAATGTTTGCTCTAAAATTCCCATTCTTAGTTGTGCCATGAGGTCATTGACAGGAGAACATTTGCTGCTATAAAAGATTATCTTTATTCTAAGCATGATTTTGAAATTGTTAAGTCATTTTCCATTGACTTGTTAAAGCTATAAAAAGACAATTGTTTTATTGATTGAATAGAAAATGAGTGATACAGAAAATTAAACTAGAAATGTAAATGAATTAAATGCTTGTACTTATTAAAAATTTTTTATGTTTTTAATAAAAGGGTATGAAATTTCTTAAAAAGAAGAACTTTTGTTTGTATTGTATTATTTGATTTGGGTATCGGAACTGATAACATTTGAGATTATACAAGATTATATATAAAAGATTCTTTTTTAGCTCTCACTTCAGTCCTATGTCTCTTGTCTCTAAGGGGTCTTCTCCAATAGTAGATTTTTTTTTTTGAAAAAATTATCTTTTATTTCTTGATTTATAGGACTCTTTACTTAGTATTGTTTACATCTATTATTATCTAAAAGTAATTAAATTATTAATGGCTCCTTACGTGCCAAATTATAAAAAATCTTCAGAAAAAAAAATGATACTCTCATCTAATTTCTACAAACATAACAAATACATTTTATGTTTTTGAAGATTAAGAAACGATCCGTTGGAGTTCCCAGACATATCTACTTTTTTTTCTCTTGTTATTTCTTTTACTTATTATATTCATCAATTTCTTCAACGCCTGAAAAACCATTTGTCAACCCGCAACAACTGGAACGTGTTCTCCAAGAAAGAATTTAAGAATTCGAAAAGCATGAAGCCATGTTTTCACTAAGAAAAAACTGAAGGCCCCAATCACATGCCATTCCCTAGTTTACTGATGGCACTGGGCCCCGCTGACTTACTTCCAATAAGAGGAAGGTGAGTCTGTGTGTGAAAGGGCGCGTGTACCGTAAAAAACCTACCCAAAAAAAGAACTCAAAGTCCGTTAGACTCTAAAATTCTACCAGCCTCAGTATTTATGACAGCCTTGGGTCCCACGAGCTTCCTTCGATAATAGGCTGGTATATTGCGGGTCAGAATAGCTGATAATAGCTCAAGTCAGCAGCATTCATAAGCAATTGCCGAAGTACGGACAGTTGCATCCGGCGAGCATGGCAGAGGGCGGAGGCGAGAGGTTGTCGGAGAGGATCGTAGTCAACGGGGCGGCGGCGGAGTCGGCATTGGAGGTGGACGGGACGCTGCGATGGCGCTCCGGCGGAGGCGAGCAGTGTCTCAGGTTGGAGTCGGAGGTCCTGGGGTTGGACGTCCAAGGAACACGGATTACGGTCCGGGCTTTAGCGGAGGCTCCTCGAAGTGGCTCTATCTGCGCCTTCGGGGGAGCATCTGGGGAGAGAAGGAGGGTGAGGAGGGATTACTCTTTGGAGATGCCCACGGAGGCGGCGGCGTTGCGGTGGAGCGCCAGATTGAAGAATTGCATCGATTCTCTCGGTAAGCGAGTGTTTTGTTGATGTCGATGAGTCCTTATTCATCCAGTGATAAGGACCAGAAGTTAAGCCGAATTATTATCTTGGAGTTATCATTTTCGAATCAGTACTCAAATTTGTATTAAGTACTGTAAATTCTTCAACTTTATATCTATTGCAAGAGTGAACCAGGAAATTCTGCATTTTCTTTTATGGGTTAATCATTGAGAAACCGTCAAATCGTTTATTCTCTGATAGGCCGGCCAAAGAAGCTGTTCGTTATTTTAAATCCATTTGCGGGAAATAAATCTGCAAGAACCATTTTCGAGAAGCAGATTAAGCCAATTCTTGAAGCTGGGTACATCAATTATACCATAGTAGGTTAGCATGTTTCAAAATTTACTTTTCCACTTCCATAGAATAAGAAGTTGATATTTGAACTCTGTTTTTCCTCAGAAACTAAGTACCAGAATCATGCTCAGGAAATGACAAAATCTTTGGATCTTCCAAAATATGATGGTATTGTGTGTGTCAGTGGTGATGGTGTTCTAGTTGAGGTTGGTAGTTTAATCGATATTTGCATTACGAAGCACAATAATGTTTTGGTTATATAAGCAGGGGAAATCCTCTATGTCAGGGACTTGTATACAACAGAAGTTATATCATCATTCTTTTGTCATGTGCTAGGAGCACTCGACTTCTTTTTGTATTCATTAATAAGGAGCATGTAGTGTGCTATAACTGTTTGTTAAACACTACTCATGAATGATGCATTTGTTCCTGAATCCTTGATTCTCTTGAATATTTGCTGTTTCCTGCATTTAAAAAGTCATGCAATAATTAATCTTCACCTAATTCTTTATTTTTTCCTTCTACAAAATTTATTGAGCACTAGACTACAATCACTATATATATATATCATAGTTATGTGCTTTAACTTATCCAAACATAGTTAGTTGGTAAGCAATTTCACAAACAAATAAGTAATAAAACTGCTTGACCTTTTGCTTTCAGCTAGTTACTCTCCACCATGTAAAATGCAATAAAAATGTTTCATCTTCCTTAATATGACTATCTGGACATATGCTCCTTTACAGGTATCTCTAAGTAGCCTGTCATGACATTGTCATTTATTTTTCTCACCAATTCTAATTGGGATTATAATTATTCCCTTTTTATTACAAAAATAGAAAATGCTAATTACCAGACAACAAAAATCAAATCTCCAATTCATTGCAGATGCACCGATCTTTGATACTTTTCTTTTCTTTTATTATGGATGCATCAATAACTCAAATTAATCTCTAATTTATTTGCTTCAAAATTTTACATGTGTACTCCTAGAATGAACCCATATCTTTTTCACTTGTGATATTGATTAGTTTAATTTCTTTTTCCCTAGAAATATATTTAGTTTTCTATTAGTCTTCTCCATGGACAGGTAGTCAATGGTTTGCTGAAAAGAGAAGATTGGGCTACTGCAATTAAGATGCCTCTTGGGATAATTCCAGCAGGTGCACCTTCTTTTTTCTCATATTTCATATTAGCAGTTAGCCAATTACTACTATTAAGTATTAACTTTGACTAGGTTAACCATTTGGATTAGTAGCATTAGGTATGTTATATGTCGGCATGTCTAGTTTTTGCTCCATTTTGTATTTACTGGGAGGCTCTTGCATATATTTACTGTCTGTCATTCATGCTTTTCAATAAATTGTTTCCTGGCTGTTGTACCATCCCTCCATCTCTGATTTCCTATTTTTGTGTACTTCCTGATATCCTAAGAAAATTTACACTTCCTTACTCCTAATCATAATTTATGTAATAAGGGATCTTGTAATCTTGCTCCATATCATGATTATCTGCCCTTTTTTTTTTCATTTTAGGTACCGGAAACGGTATGGCAAAATCACTTTTAGATTCTGCTGGTGATATGTACTCTATTGCTAATGCTACATTTGCAGTTATACGAGGTTATGCTCTCTTTCTCATAATCCCTGGTCACTTGAGAAAGTAGAAACAACTTCTAATAATACTGATAATAAGCTTCTTGATTGTTGATTATCTATAGGGCACAAACGAGATCTGGATGTTGCCACTATCTCACAGAAGGAGAAAAGATTTTTCAGTGTCTTAACACTTATTTGGGGTATGATGATTAATTGTTGAAACTGTGTTTTGTTTTATATGTGAACTTAATTCTGGTCATTTCAATGGAGATATCTGATCAAGTGAAAGTTTCAAATTTATACACCTGAAAACTCATTCAATGCATTATGCATTTACAGGCTTGGCGGCTGATGTTGATATTGAATCTGAAAAGTATAGGTGGTTGGGAAGTGCTCGCCTTGACATATATGTAAGTCAATGTGCAGTTTCTCATTCCTTCTGCATATTTGTCTATAGTTTCAGATATGATAGTTATAAGGTGGGCTGCCAAATGTATGTCATGAAGAATGTTTTATGCACTGCAAGTTATGTTCCATGGCCCTTTGAATATCCAAGAATCAATAAGCTGCACACTACAGTTCAAAAACAAATAAGATTTGACAAGTGTCTTAAATATATGTCAAATTTCATGAATATGGATCTAAATCATTAGCCAAACAATTTACAGTTTGTGGGTACTAGAATTAGTAAAAGTCTAATGAACCAGTTCTCTCTGATTGTTAGATAGTTTGCATTTAGTTGTAAATTGTAATTCCAAATTTGGTGAGTGATCATTTCGGATCAAATCATGACAATGGATATTGATCGGGCAGTCAAAGGGTCGTAAGCTTGAAGTACTGCTTTTATTTGATTGGTGCCAGAACCCAAATAGAAAATTTGGAGATGAATTATGTTGTCTTACTGTGCCAATGAAACAAGGAATATTCTTTAAAGTGAATTTCTGAATTTCTAGCTTGATCATGGGGTGACAAGGGAGCGGAGATCAAAAGAATTCTAAGAGAGAGAGAGAGAGGACTAGAAGTCACTTAGGCTTCTCTAATTTGGTTAATAAAATGGTAATTGATAGCAGTTTGAGTCAATGTCATTCTGTAGACATTCTTTGAACTTCCCATACTGTCTTTGTCACTCGCCAAAGTGGAAGAATCTTTATCAGCAGGACCTATGTGCATCAAGCCAACCCTTTGACGACTCATTTATAGTATGAGTTTGTGGATAAAATATGAACCCCATATTGCCTCAAAAACTTATCCTCGACTGATGTAGTCGATAGGTGTATATTGTGTACCTAGAATATTGTCATATGCTATGATTAATAGGTCTTTCTTACAGGCTCTTCTCCGCATAATGAACCTACGCAAATACCATGGACATTTCCAGTTTATTCCTGCACCTGGATATGAAAATCATGGTGAACCAGTGGAACGAGTTGATGAGGCTAAGTCTCACTATGTATTAACTCAACAAGAACAAGGAAGTGACAGTAAGTTCAAGACATGTGGTTATCAAGGCCCAGAGAATTCCTTGGATGGATTGGAATGGAGGTTTGTTGATGGCCCTTTTATTTCAATTTGGGCAAACAATGTGCCCTTTTCTGCTGAAAATTATGCCCCAGCACCGAAAGCAAAGGTGGCATTTCCTCATTGCTGGACTTGATTTCTTCTGTAATTATTGTGTTTACTGTTCGTCAATCAGAGTGTCAAGTTTTTTGCTTTTATTTTTCATTAGTTTTAAAGCTTCAACTTCTTTCTCTATGTTCACAAAATGGTGACATCATATGATACTTTACAACGATGCAGTTCTCGGATGGATACTTGGATGTAGTCATTCTGAAGGATTGTCCAAAATCAGCCATTCTAGGAATGATGCTCAACATGAGTGATGGAAGTTATGTGAAATCGCCGTATATAATATATTTGAAGGTGCGCTATATCTTCTTATAACTTTTCAGTAACTATGTCGTTATACCATCTTAATGACATGTAACTTGACTTTGACTCTATATTTCTCTTCAAGGTTATTGATGAAGATAAAATATGGAAGAAGTGAAAATGAACCAATATTTATCTGTTTATAGATTGAATAATACTTGTAACACTACTAGATACGAGGGCATACCTGATGCAGATCGAATCATTTGTTAAAAATGATCATGATAATAAACAAACAGCCATTCGAGTTTTCTATCAGCAATTTGTTAATGATCGAATATAACTCAAAACTTTCATTTCAAATGTTGCTTTGGTTTGTTGATACTAAAAAGCCCCTTTAGATAAACTCAATTTGGTAGAGGAAAATAGGAGAGAGCAGCAAGGCTGGATGTGAATATTCATCTGAATGGTTCTTCGTACTCAGCATCAAATTTATGGTGTTGGAGAAGATTTAGGAGTCAACAATTATGTGTTTCATACTCAGTCATATATCGATGCGGATTTTGCAGGTCAAAGCACTTCGATTAGAACCAGGAAAGCGCGTAGGGCACGACGCTAAGGGCGGCATCATCGACTGCGATGGCGAGGTTTTAGCTATGGGAGATGATGCTGCTGAAAGCAATGTGCAAAAACATTTTATGGCTTATGGTCCTCTTCTCGTGACAGTGGACCAGGGTTTGGCTACCATATTCACCCCTGTTCCTTGATCTTTGTGGCATTCTCTTGTTCTTTGTTCTTGATTGATAAATTTACTCGTGAATCAAGCTAATAATGTATACATACATGATCTTTGTAGTTATATGAACATGAAATGATAAAAGAAGAGGTAGGGATTACACTTTTCCTTAGAAGGGCACGACATAACGGTAAAGTTATTACCGTGTGATTTTATGTATGGATCGTGAATTTGAGTCATGAAAATAGTCTATTGTAATACAGATCAAACTGTGTATACTTTTCCGGAACTGAAACTTCAGACTGCTCTTTCCTATATTATTGCCAATTGAATCGGACCGTTATTGAGCCCAATTAAGCTTCATGGGCCGGGCCCGGTGAGATTGGATTGGACCGTTTTTTAACCCCACTTAGGCTTCATGGACCGGGCCCGGCTCACCTTTTGTTTTTGCGCGACCGAGCTATTTAAACGAGTCTTCGCGTCTCAGGTGTTTCTCGAAACTGGTGTTGCGAACGAGACTGGCGATAGGGCGAACCACAGAGGTACGGAGTTAAGGTGAAGATTTCAATCCTCTTTTGCGATTAGAATGGTGATTTCATGAGTTCATGGCCTATGTTTATTCCTCTTTCTCTTTCTTCTTTTTTCTTTCTTCTGTTTAGTTTCGATTAGGGTTTCCATGGGAACGATCTCCGTGCGATTTTGTGATGTTGCTACAGAACCATAGCCTTGGTGGAATCACTATCAGTAGAATGGTTATTGCATTTTTTTTTCACCTTGGTAATGATAGAATTTCATTTGTTGTTCTTTTGAGCCATTGAAAAGGTTTCGTATGCTATTATTTTTTCCTAAACAAGGATAGCATGGAAGAGTTTACATTTAGATTTCCTGACACAATATGGTGTGGAGCAGGAGATCAGATGGTACCGGTAGGCTGGGGTTCTATTGATTCTAGGGATTCTACATTTTTTGATGTAATTTATTTATTTATTTAGTTGTTCGCCTAGAGAGTTGAACGCCTTGTTTCTCTTCAGTGGGTGATTTTGATTGGCAAGCGCCTGCTTTCTAAGTGCTTGCATTTAGTAATTGCAAAAGAAATACAGCTCATGATAGTTATCTGACAATCAAACTGTTTTTTTCATAATAATTGATTTGTTCTAGTTTTGGATTTTCTTAAAAGTACATAATTCAGTTTAATCGGGAGGGGGAAAAGGTGTTGTATTGTGTGTTGGGTGACTTTCCATCATGGGTATTTCCCCATGAGTACTGTTTTTTTTCCTTCCCATTATAAGCATTTGCAAGTATTGTCATAAGTGTTAGTGGCTGTATTTAATTGAGAATAGCATTTTTCTTTCTTTGCCAGCACTGTCCATGCAGCGAGGCATTTCTTTATGTGTCTGTGGTACTAATTAAAACAGCAACACCACTTTTATTATAATTTTAACACTTAAAAGTTAGCAGAACATGAACAAGATATCATCAATTTTTAGAACATGAACAATATATCATCAATTTTTAATAAATTACATGTTCATCATATTTAAGAATGTCAAGTCTCCTTTAGCTTTTGGAAATATGCATATGCAACTCACATGAATAATAATCAACATTTTTATTGTATAGAACTCATACAAACATAGATAAAATAAGTCCTTGTGGTTGGAATTAATTGAAAACATGAGTGAGAACCTTGCTTCTCTTGTCTCGCTGTAGTACCTCTGAAACACAGGACCTTTCCACCAAAATGCTTCTCTTTTGATAAGACTATAACAGTAACAGACGATATTATAATTGGACTTGTGTGAGATCAGAAATCCATGAAAAAGTTTAAAAAAAAAATTGTTTTGCATTTTTTTGAAACATGACATTGGGAAAAGCTTTGATGGATTTTCCAAATTATTTTCCCTCCCAACGGTGCTTTTTTTTCAAGGTTTATTTCAGTTTACCAACCCTTTTTTATTTACTTTTTTTGTTAGCCAAATATTAATCAATTTAATAAACAAACTTTAGAATGTAAAAATGTGTGACTAAAATATCCTCTTAAACGAATGCATCAAATTTGAATTTCCAGGGATCTCATAACAAGTCAACAAATATGTTATATTGGAAGTGCTTTCTTTTTTCACTGTTTCCTTCCTGAAGTTTGGATGATCTTGTATACAATATCATTTTCATGCTGAAATTTTTTGTTGTTATTTTATTCGTTTTTTATTTCTTTAATCGGCAACGTGTTAAATGCATTTGTGTATTTGTAGATTGCTCGAGTGATAGCCTGATGGAACATCTCAAGACTTCAAATAATCCTGATCATGGTAAAAACGGCTTAGGAAACACCGGCGGGACTAGCATTGGGAATGTAGCAGGATTGGAAGAAAAGAAAGCTGCAGTTCAGGCTGAGATTAGCAGAGTTAATCGGCTTCCATCAAATAGTAGCTATGCAGTTCACCGCATGCGGGTGTTGAAGAAACTTCTACATCTTTTCTCCGTCCAGGTAAGATGCATTTTTTCCTTGAAAATTATAGTATTACTTTTATGCTTTCAAATTCAGGCTGTTGGATGTGTATTTATGTTTAGTAGCATCGACGTAAACTTTGATGCTGATCATCCTGCCTATTAGGTAGTAAAGTTTGAATGAGTATAGATATTGATTTTTCAGATCTTTAAATGGACAGCGGGATTTTAAACTTGTTTGCATAAAAGTATGATCATGGGAATTTAAATCGGTTTTGGATTCCAACTGAAGTTTTAAGTTTATTGTTTGTTTGCTTCACAAATCAGAATAGATAAGGAATAGAATATTTAGTCCTTGAAAATGGAATAGACAAAATAGAACATGAATATGTTGAAGTTTTGTTCATGAAATAGAGGTGACATGGAATTAATGTTCCTATGTTGGTTTGAAAGAATAATATATGGAATAGATAGGAACAGATTTCACAACTGGTCTACCTTGCCTGTCCGATTGGACCAATCTACTCTTTGTTCCATCATCTCGGTTTAATGTGCTCATTATACCATTCCTCAACATGTCCAGCACATTTGACTTGCTTGGCCTGCCTTGCTCAATCGACTTGACTGATCGACTGTCTGCCTATTTCAATGCTACCAACCCAACTGGACCTGGTGGCGCTTCGATTAGCCGGTTTAGCCCTATCAATTTACTCGCTTGGTCTGTCTTTTTTGGTTAAACCTTTTGACAACATGTTCAACTTGTTCAGCCTAATTGGATTGTGTGACACATGTGAGCCAATCAGACTTTTGGCCATCACAGCTCGATATATTTGTGTTGCTTCCTCTGATGACTCTGTGCATCTAGCTTGGTGCAGTTGGTCGTTCATTCTTCTGCCCATCCACTTGTCCTCCTCCCTTAGCCTATTGGCTTGACTGATGCACTCTGCCAATTTGACCACAGCAGGTGTGCCCAACCTAACCAATTTGCCTGTCCGCTCAGCCCAATCAGCTTGTTCAGCCCTTTTTGCTTGCCAAGCCTATTTGACTCGCACAATTGGACTGGAGCACTTGATCGTCCGACCCATGTAGCTCGATTGGTTTGACAAGAATGCTTGGCTCGCATTTGTAATATAAGTTTTTTGGGCAGTTGATCAGAGGAAGAACATGGATTATTTGAAGAATTGAATAGACAGGGAGTATTTATTCGTGGAATAGGTAAAGAATAATAGAAAATTTAATTTTGCAAGTAAACATGGGAATGTTTGTCCGGAATTAAATTCACAGAGATCAGAATTTTGCTTGTATGAACCACAAGCAGCACTAGACTTCAACTGGTTTTAAGTTTACACCTAGATGCTAATCAAGCACTAGAGATATATAGTGACCACCAAATTATAGTCTTTGCTTCTCCAAAATCATCATGTCTTTTTTCCCCGTTCCCTTTATTATTATTTGGCTTCCTTGACACCTTGTGTTACTTCTTTGCAGAGAAGTGTCTCCCAGGATGAAGAGTTGGAGCTCCTTTTTGCAAGTCTTTCTATATGGTAAGTATATACGGTTTTATGGTTTTTCAACTCTGCAAATATGCCCAATCTTTTTTACATGTGATGTTTCCGAGAATGAAAGAAAACCAAATATTTGTTAATCACTCTGCAAAGTGTTTTGATTAAAATATGTTTTATCAAATATACAAATGACGGCGAATCATATTTGCGCAGTTTTTCTGAACCGTTTGCACTAACACTAATTCACTTGGATGGAGCCTCAGGTTCATAGTTTTTCCATTTCTTGATCACAATTATTGTTTGTTGCAGATGGAAAAATACAGAATTTTGCCTCCAGTGCGTGCGTGTGTATGCATATGCTGCTGTTGTGGCATTTGATTTCCTCTCATGTACAGTTGTGTATGGCACCTGCCAATTTCTATTAATGTTTGTAAACTAGTTCGTCCTTCTTGCTATCGTGCTATGATTAACGATACATGGTTATATTTGATGATCTATACAGGTTCGATCTTGGCTGGCTCTCGCCGGTTCAGTCTGACATATGATCGAAAATTCTGAAATATTTTAAAAGTGTGTAGTTCTATTAAAATTATCAAAAAATTTGTGGGGAGAGACATTTTTCTAAAACCCCACTCAACTTGGAAAACCAAGAACTGGGATGCAATTAGATCCTATAGTATTTGCTAGAAAAACTCAGCTGAATAGGAAAACCATGTACTGAATGGTTGGGACGGAATGAAGCCAACCATGCTTCACGTTGCCTTTCATCTGCGGACAAGGTATACTTTTAGCACAAATGGTTGCTGGGAACCAGGTTGGGTCGAATAAAATTTATTCTGAATATCAGGTTGACAATGAGAGTGATGAGCTAGACACCCTGCTGATTTCCAAAACACTGCTTACGCCACAATGTGCCTGAATGTGAGGTTGATTCTAACGGAATCTGCTTTCGTGCGCTTGGGCACTGAATGAACCCAGTCGCGCTGTGTGTGGCCTTTCATCAGCAGCAAAGATCCATGTTTTAGAACAAAAGACTGCTGTTTGAGTTGTTTCCTATACGACCGATGTGCGCCTTTAGCAGCTGGTAATACAACATATGACCATTAGAATTCTGTTTTAGGGCAGATTGTTTAGCTGGTGAGTGAATGCTGAGAAAAATATTTAAATGGCTGATCCTCTTTTATGAACCTTGGCTTTTAGTAGGTTTCTTTCGCAAGAAAAATTCCCGCTCGCAACCAAATGAAACTGAAGCTATGTCTGGGGTTGAGCCATACAATTTATCTTCGTCCGAGTGCCACGCGACATAGTCGGAGCCATTCTTGTATCGGTTCAGAAGCACAGTGTTGAATTTGGTCCCAGGGAATGCTTCACAAACCTAGATAGCAAAATGTGAATCAAGTTATTAATCCAAAACATTAGCTTTATGGCGGACGGAAACTTGTATGATAATCATGGTATGGATGGTACTATCAGAGCAAGAGAGTAAGTAACAATGCAAATTGCAATCAATGTTGGGAGAGCCCAACCGCAACTTTCTACCAGTTTAACTGGTTGAACCAGTCAGTCCAGATCGGTTTAGTCCAGTTTTCAGGACACTGATTGCAAGGGCGGCAAATACGCAGAAATAGACTCACATAACTAGCAATTTCCAACTTCAAAGATGTAAGAAAGATTAACAGATTGCTCATACTGTCATCAAGATGTCTTTGACAACAGGGTATTCATCCCAAGAATATGGGTTTGGCTGGTATCCACTGTATCTCATAGGCGCGAGTCCCTTCTCTGCAATATAACAAGTCTCTCTAGGCTGCAGGAGAGAAAAAAAAATTTTGATACTACAACATATAGAATTAAAATTTTGACAGGAAACTTTGTTTAGAAGTACAAATACAAGAAAATTACAATTTGGCATCCACCAAACAAACTGCACAACTTTAGAATATTTTAGGAGAATTTCTTACAAGAAAGCTATTTTCCGTTGTTTAATGGTAGATGGTTAACTCGATAAACATCTATTGTCTTCTACCTCAACTTCTTTTGCACCCTGGTGGATGTAGGAAGCAAGCTTGGGGATGGAAGGGGAGTTGCTGCATGGGATGGTGATTGAAGCCTAAACCCTATTTGGTGTGCAGCTCCAACAATTTACAGAGTATCAAACAAATTTATGTTTTCCTGACTACTATATGTTCAATATATATTATCCACTACATAGCATCATTCAAATTAGATATTTGAAATTTAGCAGTTACTAAACCATTGCAGAATTTCTTTACAATCATTGCAGTGGATTAAGGCATTAACCTGAGAAAGGTTAATTCTAACTATAAGTTCTCATACAAGTTTGAAGATTAACCAGTCTAGTTGATGATAAAAGGAGTCAAATTTCTTCAGATGGGAATTGGTAAAATCTGGACGGAAGATCTTCCAAAGAGATGGATCGAAGGTCTTGTTCACGGGAGTACCAAGGTATCAAAAAGAAGAGCCAATCAATAGCATCAGAGAGCAAAAGTTCAAAGATAAAAAACCTATCTGTTGAAAGAAAGAAAAAAGTCGCAAATTTTCATCTGAAAGATGGAGTTAAGAAGGAAATTGGTAAAAAAAAACTGGACAAGAGATCTCGCTTAAACCTGGTGGATCAAAGGTTTCGTCCGAGGAGGATCAGCGTATCAAAAGGGAATGCCGATTAGTTACATCGGAGAGCAAAAGTTCAAAGATCAAAAACCTATTTGATGGGGGGCTTTTTCGCATTTCTTCATCGAACAGATCGAATCAAGGAGTTTGGTGAAAACCTGGACGCAAGATCT
The DNA here is from genome assembly GCA_037834155.1 of Curcuma caesia. Classification (NCBI taxonomy): domain Eukaryota; kingdom Viridiplantae; phylum Streptophyta; class Magnoliopsida; order Zingiberales; family Zingiberaceae; genus Curcuma; species Curcuma caesia. Next base: position 5,311,274 of record JBBMKF010000002.1, on the reverse strand, counting down.
TCCGAAGACCCGGATCGAAGGTCTGGTCCACGGAATTTCGCGATCGAGATACCGGAACCATTCCCAGGCCTGGTCGCGAGGAATAAGCCGGGGAACGTAGACGACCTCACTGCCGTCTCCCAGATCGACCGCTCGCTTCTCCCATCTGCCGCCGCTAGGGTTAGGGTTCTCGTCGGGATCTGTGAATCGAAGCCTCGAGCTCATCCGGGATCGAGATGTTTCCCGCCGTAGTAAACCTGAATGACGCCGATAAATGATTAAATCAAGTAAGAAATTTCATTTCGCCCCCTCAAAATACCTTAAATTTAATTAATACTACAGCATCCTCAAATTTTCATTTTATTATCAAAACACCCTCTGATTTTAATATTGACTTAAAAGAGTAAAATCAATATTTTAACATTAACATACAAAATTTACGACGCATTTTAACATTACCATAAATTATAAAAAATTTGGGAAAACACTCTATTTTTCGATTAACATTAGATGAATATTTTATTTTTAATTAAAATCAAATATGTACTCCATCTAATATGAACTATCCGAATTATTCTTACACTTACTCTTTTATAACAACTACATGTTAACTTCTATACGTTGTAAAAGTTAACTTACACGTTGTAAATGTTACATGCTAAGTTCTACATATATGAATATATCATTTGAAATATAATAAATGTATAAAATTCGTATCGTTTGTTTGTTAAAATATTATCTTAATCAATTATCACTCAAAAAGGTAAAATTAAAATAATATAAAATTATCAATTTAACAACTAACTTCTATATGATCAATCATGATAATGATAATATTTATTTAAAAGATTATGGATGTCATAGTCTCCATCATTTATTTTACTCATTTAAATATTATTTTAATTAAATTATCATTCAAAAAATAAAATTAAAATATTATAAAATTATAATTATAGACATTAATAATTAATTTTTACAATTATATAAGCTAATTGTTAGCTCTACACACTGTAGGATCAAAATGATAAAAGAGTATTTTAGACTATTCAAATTAAATGAGACATTTATTTGATTTTAATTAAAAATAAAACAGAATATCCTTTTGATTTTTATCCAAAAATTATCCAATTTAAAAATAATAAATCTAAAACCTTCACTTCAAATTTTATATTTAGGCTTACTTCTACTTAAATTATGCATTTTAAAGATACATAGTAGGAAAAGAAAAAATATTAGGCACATTTCGATACAAAATGAAACTATAAGAGTCTATTTTTGTTAAATTACAATATAAAATTTACAAAATAATCAAACATTCTACGATCAGTTATCAAACACTTCCCTACAGAGAGTGGTAGTAGATAGAAGAAAGTAGGTGGTAATACATACAAAATCCACCCAGCCCATCAGATCGTTCTATCTATCGATAGTTTTCGGTTATAGTTTTCGGTTATACGCTCGCGGAAAAGGGTTGTAAGTCTCAGGAAGGATTTCCCGAACCGCAAGTGCCTCTTCCAAACGGAGCCAAACCAATGTCGATCGATTGGCAAACTACTTTCTAAAGTTACACACATCTATCCATGTCACTGATAAATAAGAAGACCCATTGTCATCTAAGAGAGGGTGATTAGGAGCTCTTGAATCGCTTCTCAGTGGTCATGGTGCCGTTCGCGGCAGCTTCATTTTGCCTTTTGATCAACGGAAATGAGTCATTAGGCTTCGTCTCCGGTCGTCCACTGCTCTCTTCTTCGGAGGCTTCATACCTGCAAATGCTCGTCGCAATGGCCATGACCATGGCTTCAGACCTCGGAAGGAACTTCCCTTCCAAAAGGGCATGTTGCCCGTACTGAGATCCCTCTTCGACCGAGCTCTTGAGACCGCAAACTACCTCCTCCTTGTCTTTGACGAAGTTTCCTTTCGTAACCTGTAAGGTTAAGTAATGAGGTAAACTATCGTATGCTATGGATCTTTCGTGTTCGATCTTCTTGTCGAACTAAAAATTTTGACACTGATTACTTCCTACCAAAACGGCTCACATTTAGTAAACTGTTTAGCAAACATCTAGAATATATAGGAACAGATTCTCAAATTTGCACCAGAATTGTTTGCAATTTATTTGTTCTTGTCATGAGATTCCAAATTCGATCGATCCAAAAACTACATGGAGAAGCATCATCAACAAAGCTCCGATACGATTTATGCACTCGATGATTATTATTTCAAACAGAAGAAGAAAAAAATGCAATTAAAGAAAATTTATGATGAATATCTTGATAGTTTCAGGATTACTTTATCCTCCTTCACCATCTATTTCAGAGGTGATGCATGATTCATAAACTAGTTTAGGCCTTAAATCTCAAACTTTAAATGCAACTTTTCGAAGTTTTAGGACCAGAAGATTTTTTGTTTGCAAAACTAACTCCTTAATTCGGTTTAGCAGGAAGAAAATGGAACTAGCTATTGGATGATCCTCACCTGGAAATCGATCGGCCATTCCATGGACACGTACGGAAAGCTACAACCATCACTGAGGTGGAACATCAGCAGCATCTTTAACGGCTTTTTTCTCGCCGTCTCCCTGCAGAGACCGAACATATCTTAGGGAAAGCAGAAGACAACAAAAGGGAGTCCTTATAGTTGGACTTTCCCGTTGAATTGACTTACAAACAGCACCTTTTTAGACGAAATGGCTGCTTATTTAGGAAGGTGGCTTTTAATTCCGGTCTCTCGGGAAAGGATATCTGACGGCAAACAGAGAATAAAAATGATTTTTTTAGGAATTATGATTTCTAAGTTAACTAGGCTACCTATTACTTGCAGTAAACAAGTTACCTATCTAAAGAATGCCCTAAAACAGCCGATTATTCAAAGCATATTTCCCAACTAATGAATATTTTGTAAATTTTCAATCTTCCAATTAGGACCCACAATTAGAGGGCACGGTCTTCCAACAAGGACCCAATTAGAGGGCCGAAAACTGATACACTCAACTTAGATTGGCATTGCCGAGATTTGCCTTCCTATCTTGTGTTTACTTTCTTGTGATGAGATGGTTTCAGTGGTCAACTGGAAAGGTTGGAGCACCAACACAATGCTGGTGGTGAATTGGAGGCAGCTATGTACTTGGAGCTTGTGTGGCCATTCATGGAGTTAATTACGAATTGTGCAGTCTTCGTGGAGTTTTCACGAGTCGTCACAATTCTTATATCATGTCATAGCAAAGCTTGAATAAGCCTCTTAACTTACAAAAGATGTTCACAAAGTTGTTTAAGTCATAATGAGGAGAAGTTGCTCAAAGTGCTCATGTTCATAGAAGATGAGCATGAAAAGCTTGCGTCGTGAAAAAGAATCTCATTTTGCTTGTCTCAACCTGTTTGTTGTTGGTCGATGCTTCGGAATGAAATATTTCACCAATGTTGATCAACATGAAAAGATATTTCAAAAATGTTTGTATCGACCACAGTCTACTATTAAAAGACTCATGATATTTGTCAGTGTGCCTACTTCTACACTAAGGATCTTCCACTCAGTACCTAAGCCTTCGGGGATAACCTAGGAATTAGGATAACTTTTTCTTAAGTTCGATTAAGTTCTATTCGGGACAGAAATCTTTAATGTTCCTAAGTGATAACAATAGGAAGAGACAGACTTGCGATATTTGAAACACACACAAACTTTGATTGATTTATCAATAACAAAGAAGTAAACTATGATCAATATACAAATAATACAACTTGAGAGGAATGAGAATCGACCTCAACTGACTTGAGAAAAGGTAATGGAGCTCTAGGTCCATGTATGCTCATGATCCTCAGTGTCCATTTGACATATGTGTTCTCTGAAAGTATCAAAGAGCAAAAAAATGAACAATCTTTTTATATCGACACGCTATATATTACTCTGGTCAAGTAGGAATTTTCTTGTGACAAGAGAAGATACACTTGAATCTTACTTTTTGGTGAATGAGACAGATTAAGCTGAACAAAGTCGATGCGGATGTATGGAGGAATTCGCAGGTTAAGAAAGTGCATGACACCTGCAATGACCTGTTATAATTCGCACCATGATTAGCATTTGGTAAAATATATTAGAATTTGCAGAGTTAAGATAGAGAGCCATAAGCCAAGTTACTGTAAGATTGAAGCCAAATGCTGCTAAGTTAACAGAAAAACTGTATAACGAAAGGAAATAGAAACTGAATGTGCACAAATCTATGGAAACATAGAGCAAACTGTAATATTTGAATTGAGTGTCAACTTTTTGATGTGATAGTTCTTTAGTATGGCATTCGGCTTTAGTGTTTTAAGACTAGAATTAACAATAAAAATTGATCTTCCTCATCAAAAATGTAACCAATATCATGTTGAGTTCGCTAACATATATGACCCAATAGACCCAACTATAGCTCAAGTGCAAATAAAACTTATCTTAGGATTTCTGGATGATTTTCAGCATGATTCTTACGATAACTAGTAGGGCTACAAATATCTCACCAAAGGAGCATTTTGCAGGCAAAGAGATGTTATGGGGTGTGTTTGAAGTTGTGGGAGACCAAGAAACTTGTAGAGAAAAGATTTCTTCCGAGGATAGTTTTTTGGTGTCTGAGAAGTGTTAGAGGTAAGGTTTTTCACTTTTCTACATCAATATTGAAAATTGTGTCTACGGAGGATTCCTTGGTTTCTTGTATAAGGTGCGGACATTAGTTTGTCTGCTTTTGATTCTACTTATTATGTATACTTGGATTCTCTCTGCGGATGCAAGATTATGCTGAAGCATGTTAATTGACTCACCAATTCTCATATTATGCAAGATTCCATCAAATGACCTTTCGTCGAGGTTATTATCAATATATAGGTATCACATTTGAATCTATTCTAGCAAGTAGCTTGTTCTTTTGGGAATTAATATTTTGAGATATGCATTTGACCAACCATAAGTACTGAAGGAATTGTGTGTGGTTAACTAGCTTAATAATATAGCGCTAAGGCCAAAATTTTAAAACTAGTCGCTAACTTGAGTTAAAACGTCCATGAGGAGTTAACCGTCAAACAAAAGCAGCACTGGAACATTTTACTTATCGTAAGGCAATTTTCAAAAGATACAACAGTAATCGAGCATAGATAATCCCAGAAGGTAATAAGCAAAAGTAGAAAAAAGAAACCACCTTATCCACAAGCCCATGAATCACCAGACTAGCCTTTTTATCCTTCGGGGTTGGCTGTCAAAAGTCAGACGCGAAAAGGAAAGATGAGACTCATTATACTCAAAATCGGGATAACAGAAGCAGAAGAATAAGTAATAATTGAACCGAGGATATTAATCACCTTATTTTGTTTCTTACTTTGAATGCATAACGTTTCCAACTAGAAGACATAATTTCATGGTCGGTAACCGATAAAAGGACAAAAAATCATAATTCTTTTTGCACAACAATTTCAATTTCAAAATAGAAGTTTGCTCTCGATCTGTAAATAACAAAAAAACTTGTAGCCATTTATTTCTAGCTGCAAATGTGATGAGATTTCTTGGAGATAACTATCTGTCGGCAAGAACTGGAATTAAGTATCTTTAGATATGTTAGATTTTATCGTTTATATCATAGCGTAGATTTCTTTGGTAAAGCATTTAGGTCTCAGGTTTAAATCCCAAGTTTTCTTCAAACAAAGTATTAAAAGCTTAAGGCATGGATCTTCCACTTAGTCACTATCGTTCTTAATTCCCGTGTACCTCAATATCTCGATCTTTGTATTTTCACCTAGAATTTTCATCTCTCAAACTGAACGAACTTCAAGAGAGATCGTTGCAAGTTGATAGCACAAGCATATGCCAGGATCAAAAAATCCATGAACCAGATCATACTATGACTTTCATTCAAATCTTACTCTAAGCCAAGATCATTCTTTACTTTTGTGGTTCATCCACTTCAGCATAAGAAATTGTTAGATACGATGAATTGTCCAATTCATATCTAGGGACAAAGGCAATGTTCCTCAGTGGTCACATGGTATTTAATGTGTCATCGGATCGAACTGGGGTTTGTGATGAATGATTAAGGATATCCTTACACTATTTAGAACCATGTGATGCAACATCCACAGTTTAGATCAATGGATTCAGAACACACAAAACTGAACATGCATCGTCATTTAGCATTAAAATGTCAAAACGCTCGAGTTACAGGACCCTCTTAGCAATAATCGGTCCACGACAGAAGATCCAACAGTAAGAATGAGCAAAACAATGTCACTCATAGAAAATGGGAACATCATTCGCATCATTGTTTTCTTCTAAAACATATAGCAAGAACATGAATGTACTTATATTAACTAGAATTAGCCATTTCTCAACTTATTAACTAGATTACTATTGCCTTCCAAGAGCACGAGATTACTACTGTTTATGTCATAACACCGTATATTTATGCACGTCTTGCATGTAGTTTTATTATTCGTACAGAAATCCAAAAGATAAGAGTAAAATGAAGATATATATCCCACCATAACTAGATATTTCAATACCTGAAGGTTTACAATCACAATCTTTCCATTGTTTCGGATGCATTTCAAAGGTAAGTTGCACGCAGGCGTTATCTGCAAACTACGTGGAACAACATAGTAATCAGAAAGCTTAACTATGACATTATCGAACAACAAAAAAAATACACAAATCTTTAGAAATTAGTAGTCTAATTCAAAACATATGTTACCTAGTCCCTAAACACAATACAAGGTCAGCAGTTTTGCAGTGATTCTCAGCAGCATTCATCTCTTTAGCGGGCAAAGCATCCTGCAGATCGTGAAAGATGTGAAAACAAACTTCTCGTCAGCAAGATGCCAGAAACATTAGCATTTGAACGATAATGATACAAACAAGCAATCATATGGGTTACACGAATTGTTCTTCTTACATATTAAACGAGGATACATCAGCGCATGACTGGAACAAATAAGCAAGCCTGTGTGCCATTTTTATTTAAAAAGAATAGCTATACAAATTGTTCGAGGATGTTTGGTTACTATAACGTACTTTAAAAAAAACATTAATTTTTATCATGTATATTTGTCACCGACAAAACTTGATGACTGAGCATTCTGCAACTCATCCAAATCACAACACCGATTAACATGTAGCAAGGGATATATGTGATAAAAGTGAAACTATCGCAGCCCTCCATCTTATATTCGAATGCTTTTTCTTTCCTTGAATAACATTTGTCTGAACTGAATCTAATTACAGTTGTACTACATAGTGAACTGGGCACGGTTAAATTATAATGATAATGAAAAAATTTGACATACTAATGCAGGAACATTAATCGTTCATATAGACGAAGCCCTTTACAAAGCATCATATTTACTGAGCGAAATGCTCAATTTGGCAATTCAGTTCATTAACTATATTGTGATATAAAGACATCGTGTTTACTAAATTCGGCCGTTCAGTTCTTTAAATATCTTACAGTATTTCTCACAACTAAAGAATGCAACAACCAAGAAACTAAAACTCCAGACCAACTATAGTGCAAAAGAGATGGTATCGAACAAAATAGCATGAGAGTATAAAAAAATAAAAAACAAAAATAAACTTGCATGAAAATCTTATCTTCAGATAACTCAAAAATGAAAGTAAAACATAGGGAAGTTGAGCGATAGAAGAAAACAAGAAAAATGGAACACCAAACCTGTTGGATGCTTGTTTAAAAAGGAAAATGTTAATTGTAACCATGTTCGCGAGTAGAAATTTTAGCAACATTCAAACAATCAGACGATGTAAACAGCTTATCACCTCCCAATCAAGAACACTATCCCTAAGTTTTGCACCACAGTTTGTATCAGAACAACGCCTTGATGTCTCTTTCATCCCAATGGTTTCGACTTCAAAATCACGTACATACCTAGAAGGGTTTACAAACTATATTGAGTGAGAAAATTATACAATTTTACAAAAGTCGAACAATATATTGTGAATCTTAGTGGAAAATGCTATGTTCATACTGGTTAAAAAATGACAAAATCAGAAGCAAAGAAATAGCTTATAAAAGAAATAAGGATGGTAGTGAAAGCATACTCAGTTTCACAAGAAGGGCAAACTTCCCGAAAGGAATTTCCATGCAATTCAGCTAACATTTTTCTAGGTATTCCTGATCGCAGATGAAGACTATCTACATTCTAGCAACAAAGTTACAACATGGCGTGTTAATATTAGAAGTCACAATCAAAAGCACACACTTGAAACATAGGAAAACTTCAAAATTGAAGAACAATAAATGATCATAGAGAAACCTAGGAAAATGGCCGAGATGGTGTTATTCATGAGAGGCTTAACCAGAAGAATCAATTTCCAACTCATTTTATTGCCTTATTCATGGGCGAGGCAGGCAAAATGGAGACCCTGCAACTGCAACAGCGCTTTCAACAGACTGCTTTAAGCACAAGTAGATTTCATTCTAGAGGACCTTCTTAATCTCGGTGACATTGGATATGGTGTGTGAACATAATACCTCAAAAAACAAAACAAGAAAAGAACTTCCTGGCATAGACTTAAACAGTTTCAGCATTGATGAGTGCAGGCCACAATTATATTTATTTTAGGCTGTTATATATGTAAGTCTAAATGAATACTTAGACACAAGTTTTAAATAGTTAAAGGATCTTATAACTAAATATCCTATACAAAGAGGAATTTAGAGCTTGCCAATGAAAATAAAAAGTAACTCCTCTACTGGTTGTACAAGGTATTAGCAATGTCTTGGAACCATACAGATCAGCTAGTTTGACCAATTTAACTGGTGTAATGGATCCGAAGGCATTGCAGAAGTCTAACACCTTAAATGGCATAACCATAGAGAATTTTTTATGGAAGAAATGACAACCACATGTACAATTCATATGAAGAATAGAAATATATTGATTTATCTCTTTCCTCATAACTCATCATTTTGGAATAAATGGTTCCACAATCAAATTTAGAATGACATTAGAGGAGGTTTTGCATAAAAATCCTACTATGGCTATATAATAATATTATCCCATTAGTTTATCCCCGATCAAGTCAAGTATACTCATCCACACATAAAGGAACAGTATTAAGAATATAAATATATAGATTGGCCTCTTTTTTAATAAGTCAGGCTTTCGGGACAAGTGGTTATTCAGTCAACTACAAAAGTACACAAAATAACAAAACAATTAGTCAATTAAAACAACTCTTGTTTATTTGAAATGACCGTCCATGGTTCCATCTGAGAAAGCTCCAATCTCTCCAATTGTCAATTTTTATTTTTGTTGCATGTGATTTTCAGAATGTAAAATCAATTCCCTCACATACAAAGCAATAATGATTTTTGTTCGAGATATCAAATGATAGAATGAAGAAGGAAAAGAAGCTTATTTGACTTCTCAAACCACAGCCAAGGTATGAATAAGAAGATTCCAATTACCTGGCTGATAACAAACTTAAGGATACCAGCCCTCTCCAATTCAACTAAAGCCATATGAGTCAAACTTGGCATTGCACGATCAAAAGGAAGTGATGCTTCAGGCAACCCCTTGCCTGCACGCTGGACATGAGATGAAAGAATTAGTTAATTATACATAGTAGTTGTTAATGGAATTGTGGTAGCAAATGCATCTGCATAGATTGCACTGATCAAAAGAATTGAAATGTGCTAAGAACGAGTCCACAAAGTTCAGTACTAGCTACTGTTATTGGCTTCCAGTGTTTGACAATAACTGGAAAATTCATCATTCACCACTCTAACAAGGCAGACCTCTTATGTTACTTTATCCATAAGAAAATCTTAGTAACTGGATCAGAAAAATGACTCTGGATCTTTGGAAAAGTCACATGAACACAGTGAAAAATGTGATGTCACTATAAACTGGAGGTAACACAATGACCCATTAAGTTGCAAACAAAGAAGTACCAAAAGGGAAAATGGAATACTTCAGCTTGAACCACTATATTATAGACGAAAAAACAAGTTATTGTACAAAGGAGGCAAGTGTGAGTACACAACGATTTGAATACACAGCCTATTTAGCCAGCAACTCGTTATACTCCTAGCATTACTGAAATCTAAAATAAGGTAAATTATCCCAAAAACATAACCCTTACAGAATTGGTCGAATATGGCATTCTAGTAAAATTAACTAGATTCATGCTCTATGAAAATAATTATTGTAACAAGGATGCACGCAAGGATAAAAGTCCCATTTTGTGCTAGTCGGTATGGGCGAAACATCTCTTTCCACTTGTCGAGCGGCACGTAGTACCTGTTCGATCAAGACTTGAACCAAAAACCCCTCAGTCGTCGTTTCCCTTCCGTCAAAGTGGCACCTTGAATCCTTCGGGACTGTGACAGTGAAGCTTCATCAAGCTATTTGAGATGACAAATCAGCTTGAGGAGGCTTTTGTTGTCCAGGACGATGATGTCATTCAAAACTTCCATTTTTTGAGAGAAATCTGTGGCTTCCATTGTTTGAGGCAAAGCGACAAGAGGTTTCCACTGTTAATACGATGAAGCCGCTCAACCATAGATCATGACGATATCAGCCACAAATGCATGGGCTTTGGTGACATTGTCATGAGCTTCTGCGACACATGCGCAATCAGGTTAGGGCTTTTTTTCTCCTCCTCTTATCCAATTCCTTTCAAGGTGTCTTCGGCACCGTGTGTTGGCAATGAGGTACCAACACATCTCTTTTTGACCAGAAACCGAAACCCCAGTTGGAAACAAGATTTTAAACCTTGATACATGATAACAATTTTCTGAATTCCAAATGTGTTTGTATCAGAAAATGAATGAAATGCACAATGTTCTGTTTCTATGCACAGGCTTCTCTATTGACAGTAAGACCTTTCTGTTCTTCATGATGTAAAAATAGGGGCAAAATGAAAGGAAATAGGGAACGGTGCATTTTAGAGATATAATTGAATGAGACAAGCTCAGTTCAGATCTCAAATTCAATTCTTTATTGATTAACAAAAAATACTTCTATTAAACCACTTGGAATTATTCAAATAACAGAAACAAGTCGTAAAAGAGAAAGAGAAGGTGCAAGTCAGCTGAGTGTACACTGGTATAACTGAGATGGCATTACCTGAAGAGTCCAAACACCCTTAGGTCCTCGAAAATCAGGTATGCCACATGAAGTTGAAATCCCAGCTCCTGTGAATGCCACTAGATGTTTGCTCTGCCATAATAGATATTCTGTTTTAAAAAAAATGAAACTAAAAAATCTTAAAGATTGGAGTTACACCCCACCCTCATTTTCTTACCTCTTTTATCATCAAGGCAAGCTCTTCGATCTACAGGAAACCAAAATAATTCAAAAACATTTTGCCATAAAATAAATGTAAAAAGAAAAAA
>JBBMKF010000002.1:5275669-5286818 GCA_037834155.1 Curcuma caesia | reverse complement strand
CAAAGGCCTGCACGATGCTGTAGGCGAAGGTGGAGCCGACGCACTCGACGTCGTGGCGGAGGAGAAGGCCCAGGAGGAGGTGGCAGTAGGTGGACTGCTGGTAGTCGCCGCCGGCGATCACTTCGTAGGGGCTGCAGGGGAAGCATTTGGTGCTTCTCTGCTTTGTCTGGAACTCCTCGCTCGAGAAGTAGTGGCTCGTCGCAGTTCCGGCGAGGATGCCGCCGCCCGGAGTACGAAATTGCTTGCTGCTGTAGATGAACTCCAAGATTCTACTGCCGGGCTTGGTCGGGAATATCCTACAAGAATAATTAATTTTAAAAAAACCTTCAACAATTACTTCAAAATTCGATCTGCGAGTGAAGATCAAGGGCACCTGGATATGTGAGCAGCTGCCAATCTAAAGATCTGGAGAGTAGATTGAGAGCTGAAGCGTGTGAAGGGCACGTACTTTGGCCGGCCATCGGTAGTTCCTGAGCTGCAAATGATCAAACAATGGATGGTTAATGTCGCTGACAAATTAACCAACAAGTTTACAGAATCGAAAGTTTCAACTAACGAAGAATAATTTTACATCTAATTGCAACAATTAAAGAACGCATTGGACGAGAAAGAGAGAGAGCTCGAGCCAAGGGTGAAGAACAGCAGCAATCAACCAAGCTGATGGGTTTTTTTTAGGGTTTCAGGATTTAGGGTTTAAAAGTTTTCTTCATGCCAGTGTTTTAGGGTTACCGAATCACCTGAGCGAGAGCATGGTGATGGGGTCGGCCGTGAGCACCGGGGAGGCGTCGCCGCCCGCGATTCGTCGGATGTACGGCTCGAAGTCCGCGTGCGAAGCCAGCGGAACAGCGGAGGCGAAAAGCGCCTCGAGCTCGGCGGCGCCCATCCCGCCGACGCCGTCCGCCACGCCGCCGAGCCACCGCCGCAGGTACTCCGTCCCGAGGTTGGCCTCCAGGATGCGGCGCAGCGTCTCCGCCTGCACCGCGCCGGCGTTCTCCGCCACCTCCTCGAACCAGCCCAGGAGGGCCGCGTCGTCGGCGTCCTCCGCCGCGAAAGCCCGCCACTCGTCGCCGCCGGCCATGAATATAATGAAACAGGGGAAGGGAATTAGCAAGCAACAGGGTTCGAATCAATTAAAGCCCCCGATCGAAATCAATGCGTATTTATAGTGGAACAGAGGGAAGAAGACAACGTAATTATTGATGATTGTACGACGAATAGGTGGCCACAAGACTCGTCCTCGATCGGAACCGTCGCTGAGGGATGGGCCTGCCTAATCGAGCTCTGAGGAAAGAGACACGTCGCGGTGCCTCGATCTAATCGGTCACGGAGAGAGAGAGAGAGAGAGAGAGAGAGAGAGGGAGAAGGTGGGAGACGACGACAGTGGCCAAGCTGCGATCTTTATTCCACCGGAGCTCCGGCGGAAGGAAAGAGAGGGAGGGCGATTTAGGCGAGTAGCTGCTGTCACGGGATAATCTTCTATTATTGAAAACGAAGTGTTGGCATTAAAAAGAAAGAGTTAAGAAAATAAGAATGATTCAAATGAAAAGCGAGCGAACGGCCGCCTCGAATCACTGTTTACGTAACGGTAAACGAATATTTAAATAGGTAAAATGTGCAGAATTAGCAAGTATTTTTCAGCATTTTCCAGTGTTGCCTCTTTTGTTTCATCCATTTTTGGTATTTATAAAACTAGATTTTGTTTGTCTTATTTAACTTATTCCTTTTCCAAATAGTATCTGAAATAGTATTTTAGCAATTTCATAGAAGGAATAAATCAAAAAATTACATTTGACCCAAACAAAAAAAAAATATTATCTCAATTTCATCAAAATTCGATCCTTATATACTTCAATAATTCTACTTCATCATAACTAACTTAACTATGTCTGAGAACTTATTTAACTTATTCCTGATCCGACAACATGTAGACCGAAGAGTAAGATCAAGAAAAATTTAGACGTTTTTTATTTTGTTATTCTTGACACAAATATTCGGAGCAAGAAAATATCTGGTTCACTGTTTTTAGGAAACAAAGTAAAGAACTCGAGCACTAGTAAAACACTCGAGGAATAAATAAAAATATTAAAATTTAAATATCAACAGGAATGAATATTTTAAAAATCAATTTCTAAATACACATAAACTATATTATTTTAAATTTATCTGATAAGTAAACTAAAGAAAAATAGTGAAGCAGACAGGGGAGTCTTGTATGTTTTTATTTCCTTCTGCAGAACTTCTAAAGTGTTTATATATATATATCCATTACTTAATTCATTTATCTGTCTCCAACAGAAAAGAAAGAAGAGTGATTTAATTCCAAATTAGATCTATACAATTGAGATAATTACCTTTCTTCAAAGAGAGTGTGCTAACAGATACCTTTTAATTCTAGTTGACAAATACCCAAATCCCTTGAGGGATTTGAATTATAATCCTTCTATTCAAAAAATGTCTAACAAATGATGTTGTAGATACAGAGAGAGATAGGAACGCATTTTTAACATCAAATGATTTCACAAATCTAAAGCCACTGAAGATTTACAAATGATGCCAATGGTGAAATCAATAGAATTTCACATCTTCTCTATCATTTTTCTCCTATAAAAATAGCAACTCGCCTATAATTGTAAGAAAAGCTATGCTTGGAGACCAAGTAACAAGAAACTGTGCAATCTCTAAATTCGCTATTCACAAGAAGCTGGTTAGTTCTTGGTACCAAGAAAAGGTGGAGAAGGATTGACTCTTGGAAGGTATTGAGGTTAGCCTGTGTCCAAAACTGTGCCACCAGGAGCTGCGAACTACACCATGAAGAGATAGTTCAAGTCTTCCACTGTCAGGCGAGTTTGGCGAGAACCTGATTCATCTGCGCCAAATGCGGAAGCAACCATCTCCCTCTTCTTTTCCTGTGGACAAGCAAAAGAGATCAGCGCAGTGAGTTGTATAGGCATTGTTCCATGATGATCACCTATCCACCACTAAGATTTATGATCACGATCATAATTATTTGATAATCAAATGTTTGACAATGGAATTGGTCGTTGTGGCTAAGAGAATCATTGTAAAATATACCTTGTTTCCCAATCCCATGGTTTGACAGTCGAAACTACTTGGATGTGTCCCCTACATGCATTAAAGCCTATCCAGTTTCCTAACACTTCTCACACTAATTAAGAGTTTGACCCATTTGAAAACGCTCAAAAGATGTAATAAATGGGGCATGTGTAATTTTGTGAGTTTTTCTCTCCCTCCTCTTAAATGACCATCCAAGTAAATGAAGCATAAGTGGGTAGAAAGGAAATGAAACAGAAACGGTCATGAAATTTGGGTGGTCTTATTTCAAGAGCCAAGGGCAAACAAAAAAAATACACTTAAATCACCATCTAATAATTGAAAACATATAGGATCTTTTAGATTATTTGATTAGTTCAAAAGATGGACTTTTTATGCAATTTGATATTTCCTTAATCTATTCAAGTCATATAGCCTGAAACTAAAAAATAATAATAATTTACTATTATCCAAAGACCTCATCAACAACTTTCAAAGATATGGATTTCTTATGCAAATCAATATTTTCCTTATCTATGCATGTCATATGGCCTGAAACTAAAAGATTAATCTGCTATTAACTAAAGACCTCCTATATGACATTAAAACTCTCAGGAGATGGGCCAAGCACAGAATTGCTCTTACAAGTGATCACTAACCCACAGAGCAAAGGTTTCTAATGACAAACTAACCTCTAGAAGCTGATGGGATCAACTTTTTCACATCAATTATCAAAGCATGAAAATTATTAATTCAGCACTTACTCTATCATATATGATTTCAGGTTGCAGACAGTAAAAATACAAAATCCTTGGAAAGATGCAGGCAAACACGAACACTGGAAAAAGAAAATGTGTACCAAAAGGCATTAAAATAAACAGCAGGTATGGTACCTGTAAAGCCAAAATGCGATCTTCCACTGTGTCTTTTACAGTTAACCGTGATACAGTTACAGGACGCCTCTGGCCGATTCTGTGTGCTCTATCAATAGCCTGGTCCTCAGTGGTAGGGTTCCACCACAAATCCAGAAGAAGAACATGACAAGCTACCACCAGATTTAGACCAAGACTTGCTGCCTTCAGAGACATGATCATCACAGTAACCTGTAAGAATGATATTTTCTTTAGATGAAACACACTAAACAAAAAAGAAGAGGCTTGGCTAAATAAACAGGATATTGCAGCATGAAGATTCACTTACAGACCTCTGGAAGATTGTTGAAATCCTTGATTGCTTTATCCCTATGTGCAACAGACATTGTACCATCAAGTCTCCTATACTGTATACAAGATTCTCGCAAAGGAACTTCCAGTAAATCCAGCATCCTCGTCCACTGTGAGAAAACAAGGGCCTTTTCTGAATGCTGACAATTTGGTTTCGGATTTTTTCCTTCATTTGTAGTCACAAAGCATCGCTGTGAAACTGTATTAACCCCATTTTGCAGACAGCCTTCTTCCTTAGGTTTGGAAGAGTTACAATCAGGAAGATAGCATTGGCACCTGGGCAGTGATTGCAAAATATCGAGAGCTGCTTTTATTTTAGAAGAATAAGAGCATCCATCGGATTTGGTTGCATCTGAGATGTCAGAACTACAGCCAGTGGAGTGGCAGACCTCGACAGGCATGTCACATATGGAGCTTGCAATTGTACTTCTAGTAAAAACTGAAGCAGCAGTTAACCTAACTTTGCAATCAGCAGACGGGCACATATTATCATCACCATTAAAATGCTCACGGAGACACTGATTGCAGAAAACATGTCCACATATTGTAACAACTGCATCTTCAGGCGGATCCTATAGATGTCATTAATCTTAATCAAAAGGCCTCAAAAATTTCCATTTACAACAAAATTTTGTATCCTTAAACAACAAAAAATAGAATAAAAAATCAAAATATGAAACATATTGGGAATACAATGTCACATCAATCTCACCATGGTTAAAATGTTATAGTAGTAAGGATAACTCAGAAATGCAAGAAATGGAGATGGGTATCAGGAACTTTCAGATAACACATTGTGGGAGTCGTGTAATTTCGTATGAATCACTTAGATGTAATGTACTGCGACGAAAAGAAATGAATGTCAAAAGACAAGGTGGTTTGACTATGATCATATTGGAGCAGCAGGAAGCCTACAAAAATCTCAACTGAAAACATGATTACAAAAATTTGGAGTCTTTAAAGAAAACAACTCATACAACAATTAGTGGCTCAATGAGGCAATATAACTCCCCCAATTTTTTGAGACTTATATTAACATATTTTAGGACATTTAAGTGCCACTTCGTCTACAATCCTGCGGAAGTGAGAAGGATAGGTTGCCCAACATAACTACTAAATATTTCATTCAGGAGTGCTACTTGGTGATGTAATATTAATAAAATTCCTTTCTTAGTACTACAGAATACCATGAAAACTTCTTCTAACACTTTCTTATGTTTTTATAGTGAAATATTTTACATAAATCCTCAAATATTTTAAAATTATGGAGGGGCAATAGACTTGAAGGTCTTTTTCATCTGTCTATAGAAGAGTTCATTTGTTACTAATAAATAATAACAACCAAGCCTTTATCCCACACATAATGGGGTCCGCTATATGGATCCTCTTATGTCATTAGGCTTGATTTCCTATTATATCCTCATCTATATGTAAATGAATTTTATCTTGTTTTATCGTTACTAACCAAGTCTCATTTTTCACTAACTAAAATAAGAAAATTTGGCTGGTTAGTAGTAAGAAAAAAAAAAGCCAAGGTATACAGTTTAACAAAGATTAATAACCAAAACAGTAATCATGACAGTTGACTAATCACATGCAATAAGCCACTTACATTGCATATCGTACAGATAGCCAAGCATGCTTCCAAACAGCTCAAGAGACCCTTCTGTTTTTCTTTGGGGAGCTTCCTCGCTATTTCTATGGAAGACCTCTCCACAGAATTGGAACCATACCCATTTACCAGAAAACGATGATCACAAGCTTGCCTAAGCCTTAAGAGCATCAGCAAAATATTCACATAATTTTGTTTGACAGTTCCTTCATTTGCATATACCTAATAAAACCAAAAAAAAATCTTTTGATACTCAATATGCAATTGTACAAAATGTAAAATCTAAAAGAAAACATGGTTTTAAAAACATATATATACACAGAATGTGGTTTCATAAGCGGATTGATCCCATACATATATCATCTAAAATGAACTTTCGAATATGATAAAACATATCATGGACTTTACGGTTTCTCAATTTTACTTATTCTACACCGAGAATTCAACCAGAACAAAAGTTAATATCTAGGAATCAAGACCCATAAAAATAACTTTAATTTGTTCAATGATGCAAAATTAAAGTAATATCTAAAAACACTCAGAAATGCAAGTGTAGCAACCTTAAACTGTTCTCTTGACTCAGCTTCTAAATGTGTGTAGAAAGCTCGTTCTTCCTCGGAGAAATCCACCTTCTTCAAAGTAATAGTCTTAGGTGGCAAAGTAATAATAGGCTGACCATCAAGCATAGTTCCTGAAAATAAATTCAAAATGATTTTAGTATCCAAGTAGAAATTAAACATCTTTGGTAGAAAAACGATTGTTCACAAAGAAGAAATTAAATATGCCCCGAAAATATCTACTTCTAAATAACCTGGAAAGGCTAGCTAACCAGAAAATGGTCCCTAATGCAAAGATAAAAATTTGTTGAGAAAAAGGAAAAACATTATATACAAAAATGTGGTGAGCATGTCTATAGAAACATCTACTATGAAAAAAGAATTTGTTAAAACACATGATCCATATTCTCAGGTATATTTCTGACAGATGAGTGGTGAAGAATAATAAGAGGCTAAGGCCATAATTGTGAACGTTCAGTTCTAAAATGATGCAGTTTAATTAGTTGGCAAAAAAGCCACCATAAAGACTTACAGAAAGAACACATGCTCACCACCTTAGGGGAGTAAAAATATCCAACAGAAAGAGCGATCACCACTTACACTTGCTCAGGGAAAAAATGAAATGTCAAGTAAAAGGGAAACCATAATAAAACACAAAAAGCAGAAACAGAAAGAGATGGAACAAACTGATGAATTTGTTAAATAATATACAATTAGAAATTCTGAAACCTTAATAAATCCATAACATATGTGACAGAGAAGAGGCCATATCTTGCAATGTGAATTTTAAACAGTTGAAATAGTAAGACAAGAACTTCACCTTTAGTGCGACGTAACATTATAGTCTTCAAAATCAATTGAAGTCTTTCATAACCTTTTGATGGATTACGGCTAATTGGGTTCTTTATCATGGAACAAAAAGATTTGTAAGCATCTAATGGATCATAACGGAGAAATCTGAAATAGCTATAAAGGTCATCAACTGCATTCTGTATGGGAGTACCAGACAAGCACCACCTTCTCTTAGCTCGCAGACCCCAACATGCCCTTGCAACCTGAGTCCTATGATTCTTGATGCTTTGAGCCTCATCCAGAATTACCCTAAACCAACTCACTCTTGCAAGAGGTCGAGCAGCTGATTTGACATTCCCATCTTTCACATTCTTTCTCGAGGCACTCAAAGTCTCCTTTACTTTCTTATCAACCATACTTTCCATGTGGCCATCATAATTTCCTCTCTCATCATCTTTATCAGCAAGTGGCTGCTTAGGAACTTCCATGCTTACAATAGCATATGTAGTAAGAACAACATCATATTTTGCAAGTTCATAGGCGTCTTTCGTTCTATTACTCCCATGATAAACCAAAATTGACAAATTAGCACTGCATGCAACTTTAGTTTTCAGTTCCTCAGCCCATTGCCGGAGAACACTTGTAGGGGAAACAACTAATGTTCCTGCTGCAGGGCTACTCTTTACAGGCATAATCTCCTGTTCCCCCCTTCTCTTCGATACACTGGCCATTGAGGAACTGCAAACCCGGAGCTGCTTTGCTTCATTAATCTTAGAAATGTCATCTTCCTCATCATCATCCAGGTTTAGAGGTTCAGTTTTATCATGATTTCCTGCAGAAGGAAATGGTTGAGGCGAAGGAGATCTCTCCATCAGGATTAGCGCAATTGTAGATACTGTTTTACCAAGTCCCTGGAACAAAGACATGCTTGAGATTATTGGCCATTGTCAAAGATATTAGCAGCTATAAAAATATATATTAGCAGGTAATGGACTGCACAAACCTGATCATCAGCAAGTATGCCACCACAACAATGTGGGTTTGAAGTTTCCTTTTGTACCATCCAATGTAAAGCTATACGCTGTAAAACAAGATATTTTCCTTTTAATTCAGCAATAATAAAAATATTTATCGAAAATACCAAATGAGATGTATTAGATAAATGGGCTTAAAAAAAGGGACTGATTAAGTTGAACCTGATGTCTCAGCAAAGAAACTGCCAACACTCCCTCAGGTGGACAAGCCTCAGACTTTGGCTGAGAAAGATCCTGCACCTGCACATAACTAACATCAATTATGGCATATACAAAGTTAGATATAATAGAGCAGTTGTATGTTATTCAATGCACAACTACATCAAAAATATATAGGGATATATACAATATACCACTTGGAGCTAAACTACCTATTCCCTGCAACTAGTGCATAGATCGATCCATGCACATCTTGTTTTACCATATTGGAAGAGCAACTTAAAAAAAAAAAAAGGTAGCATTGACAAGAGGCCTGGATGGCACAATGGTTTGTCTATACAGAAAATAATTTTTTTAGCTCTCTCTAGAACTGAAGATGCTAGTAGAGACCAAAATCTTGCAAAGATGAAAAAAAATGAAGAATTGAAAATAAAAAGAGACTACAGTTCCAGCATCTAGAAGGAAAAAATGGAGACATATCAAGAAAAAACATGAGAATAGCAGGGAATACCAAAATACTGCATGCTTATTGGTGAAGTCAAAACATGTGCTATGAAAACAAATCTGACTCCATATTGTTACGACTCAGCGTCATAACTTTACTGGCACAATTTTATGACTCAGGTGCAGAACAGCCTCAGTTACAGACTGTCAAAAAGGCACATGAAAATAGATGGAATAAAACAACGACAGCAAGGGTTCATATAAGTAGTAGTTACTTTAAAATAAATATAACATATATGGAATGTGACTCAATTGTCATAAGTTATGGTAGCTAATTTGTTAATGGACTGATCCTAGCAGAGAAAATCAGAGAGGGATAGGCCAGTCTAAAGAGAATTATATCTTCTGCATCAACAAAACACAAGAATCTAAGTCATCAAAAAAATTAATTTGAAGTACATTGGCAACATCATATAATATATATGAACATATGGGCAAGGGTCGAATCTCGGCGAAGCCGAGGCAATGCCCTCCTCCATTGTGGCCAACTGTAGCTTCTCGATTTACCTCCTCACAGATGGTCGTGGGACCGACTGTGTGGGGCCGCTGAGGTGGCGGATTCCACCTTTTTGCTGAACTGAATATATAATAGATCCACAACAAAAAACTTGGGTTCCACTAATATTCAAATGTGCTCGCCATATTATACTTGAAATTTAGTAGTGTGCTATAAACAATAAAAATACGAGAATAAAAAACAGTTCCTGAATCCACCATGCCTGACTATACTGCACAAAAACTATGGTACAGAGTATATACTAAAAATTAGAGTTTTCTAGTCACATTGACATTGAATTCTTGGCTAGTATTTCACTTTCTCGACTGTATATATTTGTTACAGTACTATGTTTAAAATGGGTTCAAAAATATCTTTCTTTTTCTATTTAGTTACCAACATTTTTTGATCCTCAAGAGACAACATTTTATAATCAAAAAGGTGATTTGATCAAATTATGAATTTTTTGCAAGAACTTTGCCTTTCTTATTTACAAAATAAATTTTCCATGACCGCAAAAAAGTAAATCATGTATCTTTGCCAAAGGGAAATTATGGCACAACTCAAGTATTGGTGTAGCTTCATTAAATTCATGAGCTGCCAATTTCAATCTTTTCCCAGACAAATAATTGCTTTATCAGTTTCCTCACAAAACTATGAATGATTAAGATATGAATCAAGGTTTTGAGTATCATTATGAGTCAGGTAGCAATGTCCAGCATGAATCAAAGTTTGAAATCTTGTTCCGAACCAGAATTTCAGCCCCAACTGGAATGAGTCACATCGGTTGTGGTGAGTGTCGGTAACTATATCATACGCCAACCTTAGGCAGTATAGGAAGAGAAATAGGTAAAGGATAATGAGTTGTTACATACTGATGGAAACCCTAGCGGATAGATTGGAAGCATCATGTCACATGGAAGATTGTTTAGTTGTCATATGGAAATTCTCTATGTCATCGCATTGCCTTGTGGAAGTTATTGCATTGCCTAGCAAAAGTCGTCAACTTATAGTATCACCTTCTGGAAGCCCCTTTGCCTAGTGTTTGTCTTGTGAAACCCAGGAGGAAGAGGAAGAAGATGAAACGTGAAGGATGGAAAGAGCAGCAGTGGATGGAGGGAGGAGGATAGGAAAGAGGCTGAAAAGGAGAAAGGCAATGAGGCAGAGAAAGTTGGAAGATGTCAAGAGATGCAACTGTTGGAGCTCAGAACACAAGAAGGCAGCTTGTGTCTCAACTAGACTGAGGAACAAGGCACAGAATAGCCAACACACATAAGAAAACAAGCAAAAAAAAGCTGATTGCACATATAGTGTCTTAGAGCATTCTGTGAAATGCATGCCAATTAACCTTCAGAACTACATCTTTTCTCTGTGCCAACCAGCATTAAATGAATTTTTAACAATGATATGGATAGACTAGGATAATGAGAGACGCGCCTATAAGAGATTGAAAGCCATGTATGAAGTTATGGTCAACTACCCATTATCTTAATCTGACAGTTGCTATCTAAATCGTAAGTGTAATAGAAGCATGGATAAATAAAGGAGTAAAAATTGATAAGAAGAAAACAACAAATTCAAAGGTAATTTTTAAGTAGCTATAGCACCATATGTTTAACTTGACTCCACTAAGGCCCTTGTCTCACGTTGGAAGTTATCAGTTAGGGGAATTGTTATATATGTATATATACAGAGATCAAATTAATTATCAATTAAGACAT
>JBBMKF010000002.1:5239829-5251315 GCA_037834155.1 Curcuma caesia | reverse complement strand
TTGGGGGAAAAAGGTTAAATGGTATATTATAAGGGAAAAGATAATGACAAAATATAGAAGAAAGTATATATAATTATAGCTTTTATGCTTAATCTCAATTAAAAGCCGGCATATTTAGTACAGACAAATATTGAAATATAAATATATACAACTTGTTCAATATCTATCTTACAAAACACCAGGAAGAAGCTGTAATCGGGCATATATAATATATTCCCAGCTCTTTGTTTGTGAACTGAAACTGCTGGGATTGAATCATCAAGTGGTTGTAGTTGTTAGAAATCCCTTCGTAGCAGCTGCATCCCTCTTGAGCGAGGCCGTCAACGCTTCTTGTGGGCGACAAGGTGAGAGACCGCAGAATACGATATCCTCTTCTGCAAACAAATTCAAGAACTTTTGGGATTTTTATCTTCTTTCTGTCAGTAATCAATTATCCCTTTCGGTTGTTTTCTCTTTTGCAGATGCTTCTATTCAATCTCCATATTCAAGTTAGTTAGCTAGAAACAAGACAGGATCCAAGGCCAATTAATGGATCCTATTTCGATAACCCTCACGGTAGTAGGATGGGTGGCGCCTCAATCAGTGACTGAGTTGATGAACTTCTTGCGTCATCGTCGGGAGAAGAGTAAAATCGCGGAGCGGAATTTGGTTTTTCTAAAGCAATTCGTCGAAATTGGAAGAATCGTCAGAGTTTCCCACTGGCAGAGTGAATTCCTTTATTCGAGGGACTGGCTCCGGCGTTTCAAGGATGCTATTTTCGATGCTGAAGATGCCATTTACAGTTATGAGTTTGCCAGGGACGAGAATCAGGTCAGTAATTAGTTATACATACAATTTTAGTTATTCAAAATATGCAAGTATAGTTAATTCTTCTTCACTAATCTCTGATGTTAAATAACAGATAAATAATATTCTTGAGATATTTGAAGAACTAAACGATGAGAATAATCATAAAGTTTTCTCTCAAAAGTTGATACAACAGGAAATCCCAACTTGGCGGAGGACCACTTATCTCATGTCCAGACAGATCAAAGAAAGAACATTTCAGAAAGACATACTGAAAAATTGGCTACTCAGTGATCAATCATCTACTTACTCCAATACAAAATTCTCTATTCTGTCTATCATTGGCACAGGAGGCATTGGCAAGACGATCCTTCACTATAAAAATAATCATAAATAATAACGAATTTAGTGATCGATTATAATTCAGTCGCTAATTTAACGATCGATTTTTAGATTTCATCATTAAATAGCGACCGAATTATAATCGATCGCTAAATTAGCGACAGAATTATAATCGGTCACTATTTGACGATGAAACTTAAAAATCGATCACTAAATTAGCGACTGATTTATCTATTTAGTAACGGAATTTAAAAATCGATCGCTAAATTAGCGATCAAATTTATTTTGGATCGTTAATTTTAGAGTTAGATAATATCTGCATGAGTTTTAGCGACCCTTAGCGATGTAATTAAAATTTGATCGCTATTTTAGCATAAATCACTCAGTTTTGAACCAAATGAGTACTTAGAATTATTTAAAGAATGTACATTTAGCAATAATCACTCGGTCTTGAAAGAGTGTGCATTTGGCAACAAGAGGCCATGCAATGATCGCTTAGGCTTGGATGATGGAGGGTGTAGTATATTTGAAAGGTTTGACTGCTTGCCCTTGGTTGTATTAGAAGTTGGTCGTCAGTTAAAGTGTTCTTTAGATCAAGAACGTTGGAATTCAATTTTGCACAACAAATTTTGCATAGCTGATCGAAGGGATGACGATATTATCGATTTTGGGATTATGTTACGAACAACTACCTAGCCGTCTTAAGCAATGCTATCTTTCTTGTGCTCTATTTCCTAGGAATTATGAATTTGAGAAACACCAATTGAATTTAATTTGGATAGGTATGAGCTTTGTGCATTCTGGATCAAACTATGTTGATGATTTCTCAAAAAGATCATTTTTCATAGATACAACAAGAGCAAATGATAAGTACGTGTTCCATCCTGTGTTATATGAACTTGCAGAATACGTATCAGATGGAGAATTTTTTAGACTCAAAGAGCTAATCATGGAAAGTGAGAGTATAAAAATCACAGAAGAAGCTTGCCATATTTATATTTCAGCTGATAATTTTGTCAAGGCTTCAGAAGCTTTGAGAAGGAATGAAAAATTGCGCAACCTGATAATTGTTGGTGGTTTATCATACTCCTGTGATGAAAAATCCTTTATGAAATCGTTTGAGAGAGTACTAAACAATTTGAAATTTTTGAAATTCTTGGTGCTTTCCGTGCTTCCACAAAATTTATCAAAAATAGTTGGCAAATTAAAATATCTTCAGTACTTTGAATTCCCAAGCAATCAACAGACACTATCACACTACCCAAGCTATTCGATTCATTTAGGAGCAATTACAAATTAAAAAGGTGGGGTTCTAAATATTTGTTGGCGGCCAAAGACATTGTTGAATTGAGCAAACTGTACTATAGCTCTGTCAGCTCTGCTAGCTTTGTAGATGCAACCATCTGATCTAGTGCTACTGTTGTTGTTGTTGAAGTAAAAAAGTATTGCTCTATGGCGCAATATCTGAGTCAGCTACTTCACTATGTTCCTCATTTAGTTGGGTGTTGTCTTACTCTATGCTTCGCGCATGTATTAATTTTTATTCTATGCTTTCCTATTTGATTAAGGATAAACAAAAATTCGATTAAATCAAATAAATCGATCAAACCGATCGAATTTAAAAATTTAGTTTAGTTATTTTATAATTTTAGTTATTTTGAAAAAATTCAGTTAATTCAATTCAGTTTCGATTTTAAAATTTTTTATTTGATTAAATCGAATTAATCGAATTAATCAAAATAAAAAATAATTTATGAATTTTTAAGTAAGTATACTTATAAATCTCTAACTAATTGATAGATTTTTTTATAATATTTAAAATTTTAGTTATTTCGATTAATTCGGTTAAAAATTGAATTAATTGATATTTTATCTATTTGATTTATTTGATTTTTATTTGAAAATTCAGTCAATTTGGTTAGTTAAAAAAATTTAATTCGATTCAATTCTAATTATTTCAGTTCGATTCAATTCAATTTTAATCGAATACTCTTCTGCAAAAAAGGTGGAATCCGCCACCTTAGCGACCCCACACGATCGGTCCCACGACCATTTGTGAGGAGGTAAATCGGGAAATTGCAATTGGTCACGACGCAGGAGGATATTGCCTGGCTTCGTCAGGATTTGAACCCTTGCCCTCTTCTGCAACTCTGCTGCGTCGTAACCAACTCAGCTATGCCTCAAGGGCTTTAATCGAATACTCAGTCCTATATTTCATTGTGATGTCATGTCACTACAATTTCCCTAATCTGTACTATCATGCACGTAGAAAACACTAATAGATGACTACCAGTTGAACATTTTGTTACTTTTTGATTGACCTAGTGTAAAAATCAGTCAGTTTCCCATATTGCTATAGTGTGCTCTTTTTTATTTATCTGTTTTATTTTTATTTTTTTGGTTCTTTTCCTACAAAAGGTGAAATCTGCTACCCCAGTGGTCCCACACGATCGGTCCCACAATCATCTATAAGGAGGTAAATCAAAAAACTATATTTGGCCACGACGGAGGAGGGTATTATATTTTTTTTTTGCTTCAGCAGCTACTAGAAGGAATTTATAAAAAATGAATTGTTCTAACAATATGAATCCGTAAAAGACTCGTAATTCTAACACAGGATCTCATTATTGAATTTATAGTGAGATAAATAAACGATAAAATTGTATGCAATGAAAATAGTATTTGGTTCAAGCTATCATGTATAATTTGGATTATGTAATTATTAGATAATCACATAATCGAGATTACGGATAATAAAATATAATCTAATATTATTTAATTCACAATGCAATAAAAACTTGAACGGATTGAGATTTGATAAAATTTTAGGGTTATTTTTGTCCAAAAGGACAAAAATTAGAGGATAATTTTAGAAATTTTTTTATTAACCCCAGAATCACGTAAAACCTCATACTTTCGAGGTAATTACATTTTCAATTATATGTCCCTACTTGCTGACATGACAAACATGCTTTATTACTTGGAATCACTCATTATTTGAATCAAACATGGTTAAATATTATAACTTTAGATAGATAATCAAGGTTATCAACAGTAACTTTCAACCAAATATGCCCTAAGAAATCGCCATTACCTTATTGTCGCTAGACAAGAATCACAATTGTGAAGTCTTCCATGGGAGAGAAAGCGATGACAATCATAAACCTTTCCCGATGAAAAGAAAAAAATTTTCTAACTCTACCATCACAACCCTATATATATAGCTTTATCCATTTTCGTTATCAATCTATCAATAGAGCTGACCCTGGGTGGTCAAGGTGGGGTTGTTGGTTCCACCTCCAATGAGCTTGAAATTTTTTTATAGTAAAGGTTAACAAAATAAGTTGTAGTTTCTCTTTCCTCACAACCATTTACTCTTCCCCCATGTCAAAAAAATTTCTCCAAAATCTCTCAAACCCTCATCACCGCTTCAAGCCGTCGATCACTGGAAATTGAAAATTGACCACGACTTTAGATAGTGCTCGGCTTGGGCTATGCTTTAGTACTCAAATTGCACAACAATCCTCGACTTCAAGCTCGACCTCTCACCCTCATCGTTCATCTTCGTCATGCATGCCACCTCATTTGTTATTGTTGATCGTTGTGCAACCTAGGTTCGTTTCTTTTACGAGGTTTTGGGTTCATTTTCACCTTTAGGTAGCAAAATTCCAAGCCTATTTTGCGAGGTGAGAAAAACCAGAGCTTATTTTTTTATTTTGGTTCAAAACTTATAAGTTGTTGTTGATTACTAAATAGTTAGTTGTGTTGTACAATTATGTAGATATTGAAGCTTTTGCTTCGAAAATTGTCCATTTCAACTGGAACTGAGAATTAAGGTTGAATTTTTGTTTCGAGTTAAATCTTATTTTAGCTATTTCAATTCGAAAGTATATTTTTTGGAATTCAGATTGTGAAAATCCATATTCAATGATAATTAGAATTTTTAAAATTTTAGATTATTTATTCAAAGGATTTTTGTATGTTTTAGCTTTAAATGATTTAATTTTGGAGTGTCAATGCATTAGAATTGTCAAATATGATATTTAAAAATTTAATGTATATTTTTTGGAAGTCAAATGCAAAGTTTTGAAATTTTAGAAGATTCTGAAATGTTAGTTGTTTAAATTCTAGTTTAACATTATTAAAACTAAAATGAGCATTTTATAAAATATGTGCTTGTCCAATGCCTATAATAAGTGATGGTTTGAGAGCTTAATTTGTTTATTTTTTATAGAAAATTGGAATGTCTCCTACTAATAAGTATTTATCAAGACATGATAAGCGAAAAAAAAGAAAAAAAGTTATAAAATTTATTGAGTCTCAAAAAGGGGCGATCGACAGAGTTATTATCAAATAATCCAGAAACCCATCACTTGAAGATTTGAGTAATGAAGAGGAAAAAGAAAACAATTGTAATGAATTACATGAAGGCTCAGCTGTTGAAAATGATGTAGGAGATGTGAATGAGATCAAAGGCAATGAAAATTGTGATAACTTAGACTTTGAAAATAATTATTTTGAAAGTGATGATGATGTTATTAATGTAGTGAATGAAGAATCAAGTTCATTGATTCACTTGACATTTTTTGTCACGTTCCGGGAAACGGCTGTCTAAAAAATTTTGGCAACATCTCCTCTGTATCAATTCAACTTTTCCCTGAATACATTTTATCATAGACCCATACTCCGCAACCACATGCTGCTACAAGATATATAAAACATCAAACTATCAGAATAAAGGCCCACACGACCGCTCAACACTACTATATATATATTTAAACTACAAAACAATACGAATAAATGCTCACACGACCACAACCACATGCTACAACACATGCATCAAACATAGCAACCACCACAACAACAAATTCATATACAATAACGAAAATGCCAAAACACATCGATAGTGCTCACAACAAAAATCCAATGACAAACTTCACAAATCACACATTGAAATACCAAAACAATCCAAAACCACACTACCAAATAAAATCTGAAAACTATACGAAGTAACTCATTTGATACTTCTCCTGCTGTAAGATAGGGACAATCTGGTAGACCTTCAAACTTTAAAATGACGTCCTTATCTGCTACTTAGGGAGGAGAAAGAAAAACCTCAGGATCTGAGTGGTTAGTATACAATACTCAGTATATATATATATATATATATATATATATATATAAGGAAACAATAGGATATCATACGGTACAAAATGGACAAGATCAATATTCAACGAACAACTAACAAGTAACATGCAATACGAGAATAATGCATACAATGCAACAATCATATAACAACAAGTGCAACAACCACAATCATATATAACAACAAGTGCAATAACCATAAATGCAGTGCACAACTATCAACTAATGCATGTGCATATATCATGCATAGTCACTGTCTGCACTCACCACCCCCAAACACCCACCCAGTACAGTGAATTGGGGCGCACGATAGGAAAGTTGCACACGCTCCAACAACAAACCACTACTAATCAAGTGAGGAGCGGGCAGGATATCACAGGAGGACTATTTAGCCAGTCCTAGTTGCACCCAACTTAGTGCAACAATTGCTCTCACTCTTGTGCCACTATCATACAGTGTCAAGTGAGGCTAACAATAACAACAATGATCGAAACCTACTTCTATCATGTATATGTCATGATGCTTAACTCAACAAGTTAGACCTATATCTAATCAGGCATATAGTCAACCTCAACTTAGAACAAGACAACATTCACAAGTAACAGTAAAATGCAACTGTATGGGAGCAAGCAAAGGATCATATCAAGATCAATCAACGAAAATAGTAAGATTATCAACAAGGTAATTAACAACGAAAATAATCATGCACTACGAATAGGAACGACCAAGCACAAGAGTACCCACCTGGTACGATGAATATCGATACGAGAAACTCCCAAAATAAAATCCGCATACGTAGTAAGATCCACCAATCAAGATCCTGCAATTTATAACATACAACACCACTAAATATAATTATATATTAAGTTCTACACCAAGTAAATCCTACTTAACCATTAACCTCTACCGGATCGAACCTAATCAGAGCCAACTATAAACCGAACCAAATCCAACTAACACCACTCAACTAGATCAACCCAACCACAACCTAATCCACTTGAATTTTAGCCGGATCTAAGTTATCCTAAAAGCAAAACCACAATACTTAATCTCAACAGAAATCCAATGGAACAACAATCCAATCCCAATAGCATCGATCCAAAACCCAACAGCCAACACTCTGATAAATCTGAAATAGAACGAACAGGTTAAAAAATCTAGAATCCTCAACAGATCTACACCTTCAATAGAATAACCCAACAACATGCAAGAACAACCCAAATACTAACTCTACCGAAAACTCTACAGCAAATCCATCACAGTAACAGAACTCTAATCAACTAAATGCCGCAACAAAACCTAATAGAACAGTAACCAAGATTCAAGAACAGAGATTTCACCTCCGATCCGATCGGATGCTTTGCCCTAGGATCCAACTCTGCCCTGATCCAGAACCAATCTCCGATCAAGATCGGATCAGTTCAAGCCAAATATGTACATCACCGAAAATCCCAAAATTCAACATCCAAACTAATCTTCTAACAATTCCAGAGATCTAACCAGATCAACAAAGAAAACTTACCTCAGAAATACCTGCTGCGCCGTGCGCATCATCGCTAGAAGCTGCCACGCACTGATACTAAGCCCCGGCGACGGAATGGAGGTGTGGAACAGGGCAGCGAAGCCGCTGAGGTTCGTGCTCTTGGACGGAAAATTTGGGTAGACGATCGAATGCCGCTATGGAGGAGGGCTGAAATAGCAACGGAGAAGGACGCAATCGGAAGCAAAGAAGGGAAAACGCAACTCCCGAATGATGGCGGCGGCAGACTGGATCGGTGCGTAGGGCAAACGGAGGGTGGCGAGCAATGCGATAGCAGCACAGCGGGCGGAAGCACTCACACGAGAGGGAGAAGTGGCGCCGGTGGAAAAATCCATCGCGCGAGCAAAGAAGATGAACAGGAGGCGGTTCGGGAAGAAGACCACCAGTGGACTCAAGAAGAAGGAGGCCACCGGTGAAGAAAACGCGATTAGGGCAGAAGATGAAGCGCCGTCGCCATGCCCTCGCTCGCGAAGAAGATGAACAGGGTGAAATGCCCTATTTTTGTCACGGCTGAGAAGGGAGGAATCGCGCGATTAACGCTTTTTGAGAAGCTACAGTGCGGCGGGCGTAGCTGAACCGGGAAGGAGGAAAAATCAAAGAAAAAATTTCTATTGAACGGGGTTCAAGATTAGAGTCTACTGTAGCAATCAAACCAGTTAATGGTAGCAAACCGAGTTCAATCTTTATTCATTTGGTTCAATAATCAAATGACCTCCGATTTGACTCAAACTAGTTTTGTTCGATTTGCCTTCACAAGACGAAGTTTCTCATTGCATTCGTTTTGATAAAATCTCTTACATCATGAACCAAATCAAATTGGTTTAATTTTGGTTCAAAACTAAATCATTTGGTTCACTAATTCAACAGCCTCTAATTTGAACAAAATCAGTTTCATTCATTTCGTCTTCGCGAGATGAGTTCCATCTTTCTCGTATCTTACATTTTTAATCTTAAGAGAATTTAGATCTCAAGTGGAAGGATCATTAGTGGAAAAGGGTCTTATAAGAGATGTATTAACGAGGAAAGGTCTTGAAGATAGATTAAATAACGATTCTCTTTGGATTTCTGCACTTGATTTTGCCAAATAGTAAAAAACACCATAGAGATTGGTTGGTCTATTCAAAAGCACTTGATAAAGCATTTTATTTTTGTTGCAAGTTGTTTAAAAGGGGATCTCAACCAAGTCAACTAGCAAGTGAGGGATACTGTGATTGGAGGCATCTTAGTAGTATAGACTTAAAGAACATGAGACAAGTATTGAAATATCAATTATTTTGCTAGTTGGTCTGAGTTGCATATCAGGTTAGTGAAGAGTACAATAATTGATCATGCTATTTAAGATCAAATCAAGAAGGTAAAAGAGTATTGAAGGTATTACACTGATTAATTTCACTTGTGAGATTTTTAGCTAAACAAAATATAGAATTTCATGATAGTAATGAGAAGCTTTATATAACAATGGAAATTTTATGATTGTTGTTGACATGATTGTTGAGTGAGACTTAAGTTATGAAGGAGTGTCTTGAAAGAAATACACATCATCATTATCTTAGCCATAAAATTTAGAATGAGTTGATATGTTTATTAGCTTCTGAAATCAAGAGTTCTATTCTTCAAAATATTAAAGAAGTTAAGTTCTTTTATGTAATACTTGATTGTACTATTGAAGTTAGTAACCAAGAGCAAATGACTTTGGTTATAAGATGTGTTGATATTTTTACAAGCCCAATGAAAGTAGAAGAATACTTTTTGAGATTTTTGAAAGTGGATGATACAACAGGACAAGAGTTGTTTGAAGTACTGCAAAATGTGTTGAGAAGTTTTGATCTTAATATTGATAATGTGAGAGAGCATGAATATGATAATGGGGCAAATATGAAAAGGAGACACCAAGGCGTACAAAAAAACTATTGGATATAAATCCTAGAGCAGTATGCACTCCATGTTATTTCATTATTTAAATTTAACACTTTGTGACATTGCAAATTTCTGTGGAAAAGTGAAAGACTTTTTTGAAATAGTACAACAGATTTATACAATATTTTCTTATTCTATAAAGAGGTGAAAGGTTTTAATTGATCATGTGATGGTAAAAGATTTAACTCTCAAGTCATTGTCAATCACTCGATGTGGAAAAGCCATATTGAAAGTGTGATACTTTAAACTCAACAAATCAAGAAGCTTTACTTCAAGTTCAGAAGAAAAAGATACTGACTCTAAAATAAGAAGTGAAGCTAAGTTTTTATTAACATTTGAACTTGGAAATTTTGAATTTTTAGTGGGCATGGTTATTTGGTATGATGTATTGGGTAAAATTTATTAGCAAAGGCTTACAATATGAAAATATGCTTATTGATGTTGCTATGACCAAGGATAAGAGGTTAATTCCTTCTTTTGAAGAGTACAGAAATTTGAATTTAGACAAGCCATCAATACAATAAAAGAACATGCTTCAATAATGGAGATTGATCTTGTTTTTCTTGAAAAGAGTCAAAATATATAGAAAAAGATATTTGATGAGGTTACATGTGAGTCTTCAAAAATACCTCAAGAATCTACCGATGAATAAAAGAGTTCATTATTTCTTGTACATAGTAGATTAAACAATTGGGACATTGAAGAAAAGGTTTGAGCAATATGAGGAATATGAAGATCTTTTTTTATTCCTTTTCATAGTTGAAAAGTTGAGTTTTTTTATTGATAAGGATTTGAAAGCTATTGCAAGAATCTTAGAAAGAAACTATAAATAAGATGTTTATATCAAAAATTAAAAATCAGACAACATATTCTACTAAAGGAAATAAAAACAACAAGTGAAATATTATTTTTTTAAAAAAGAATGAATTATTTCTCATATTCATTTATTGCATACAAGATGTTATTGACTATTCTAGTGACTATTGTATCTGCAAAAAGAAGTTTTTTTTAAATTGAAGTTGTTGACATCTTGTTTGAGATCAACCATGACCTAAACAAGGTTGAATGCATTACTTATGATTTCGATTGAGAGTGAGTTTGTAGAAAAACTTAATTATGAAAAATTGATCGATGACTTTGCAGATAGAAATATAAGAAGATCAATTTTTCATAGTTAATTGTAATTGTTCTTTTCTATTTTCTATGATAATAATGATATTGATTATTAGTAATGTGGAATATAATATTTTTTTATTATTATAAATCTCAATTTATGTGTTATGTTAATAAAATTATTTTTATAGCATCAATTTTATTATCTTTTATATGAATACAAAAGACCCCTTTTTTCCATGAATCCTTTAAAATCTAAGGCCGACCATGTCTATCAACAATAACAAAAGAGGATTAATGTGTTACTATACACATAATCCACATCCATTAAATCAAATCCACAATTAATATAACAATTAGACCATTTTATTATGTTTAATTCTTAATGGAAAAGATTGTGTTATAATTAACATGTAAGCTCAGCGAATGAAAAAAATAAAATTCAATAATCTCTCACTTGGGTTATGTGTTTCCGCACATAACACACAGTCAAATTAGTTAATGCGCTTAACAATGACACCTGATGGTGAAAATTATATTTTAGTACAATCTGATTCATTAATTTCATTAGTATAAAACTAAAGTAGTCAATGTTATAACACTCATAATAAGCTTAAATAATAATCACAAATATCAACTTTAT
>JBBMKF010000002.1:5187172-5205148 GCA_037834155.1 Curcuma caesia | reverse complement strand
ATTAACTACTTTGGGTTCTCTTATTCTTGCACTCCGTTTACTCGAGGCGGAGGATTGTTACGGCTGAGTTGCTGTTGTGGAAGTGGAGGTATAAGTGCCGCTTTATGTTCGCTTTACTCGGGTGGATGAATATGTGGGAAAGGAAAAAAAGAAATTAATGCACATAGAGAAAGTTAATTTTGTTATACATGTATTATTTTTGTTCAATTTTTTTTCTTCTCTACTTCCTGCTTTTCCTCCACCCGTCTAAACAAGTCATGGGCGTCGCTGAGTTTGGCTTAAAAAATTTGCATCTTGGGTCTTGATCATATTGATTTTTGGTTTTCCTCTTATTTGGTCGCTCCTCTTTTTTGGACCCTTGTCTTCTAAAATTCAAGACGGAAGATTGTTTTCATATCGTTAGGGGTTTAATTTACTGTTGCAGAAGTGGAGGCGTAGTTGCATCTTTGTGTTCCCTTTATTCTGGTGGATCAATCGGAGGAAAAGGAACAATGACCGCGCATAAAAAAGTCATCTTTTTTCTCCATATGTTATTTTTGTTCCTTTTCCCCTCCTTCTCCCTCCTATTCATCCATCCAACTAAACAGGCCAATGATGCTAATGAGTTCGGCGGAAAAAGTTTGCATCTTGATCATATTTTTGTTTGGTTTTCCTCTTACTGGCGCGCTCCTTTTTTTGGGCCAAGATTGAAAAATTGTTGCCTGTTGTTTCCATAAACGTGTATTCTGCTAATAGATTCTTAGAGTTATTTTTTGTTGCAGAAGTGGAGGCGTAAGTGCAGCTTTATGTTCCTTTTAGTTGGATGAATGAATATGAGGGAAAGGAACAATAAATGTACATAAAAGAAAACAACTCATTTGTATTGATGGTGTTTTTTCTGTTCAGATTATTTTATGAGTAACTTGGCCAAACTAACTGTACTATAATCTAAGTTCAAATTACTTCCTAGTTTTCTCATGTGTAATGCATGTTACCATATGATAGTGTTAATATATTATTTTTTAGGTCCCTCATTAATGTGACTTAGTTGGGTGGCGATGCTAAACTTCTATATACTTCCCTTGTAGGCTTATATACTAGAGAAGAAAGAATATAGGTTCATGTCAGGTTGCTAGTTCCTTCTTTACTTTTTAGTTAATTTTTCATGCAGTGAAATACTGTCATCATCTTATCTTAATTGCCTAAATGACAATTTAGGTGGTGTGTCTAGACCCCCAATCAAATTGATTATTATTATTATTATTATTATTTTACAATTTTCCTTTGTAAGATGTCACAGGATGCATTTTTCTTGTTTGGACTGTGTAATTCAAGGTTAAACTAATTGAGCTTGTGAGATCATGTTAGCTTATACCATGACATGTTTCTCCTAGATGGCTGAAGCCAAGACTTCTCTTTGTTGGTATGCAGTCTTAGCAAGTGCAAATAGATGTTATGAGTTGATTAAACAGTTGCTCATCTATTTACAGATATGGGAAGCAATGGGGTTCTTCTAGGAAAGGAGCCTGACTTAGTTCTCTCCTCTTCATATGAGGCTGCAATGCAGGCCCTTTCCTCTCTAATTGGTGGACGCAAAAATAATGTTAAACCCCCAAAAGGAAAATTGAATACAATGCTTGATTATTTAAAGGTAATTTGGAGCTGATCTCATTCTAAATATTGTAGTTTTAAAATGTATTCAGTAATTGAATTACATCTCATTGTCTTCTGTCCCCTGTGGTGGATTGGCTATGATATACATACACAGTTGATCTTGAATTACTTATTAAGACCTTTTCCATCTTATTCTTGAACCTGGGTGGGCAGCAACAACTTTGGTTTTTTCTTTTTGCCAATAATGTTTGTGAACAAGACACTCCATGAAGAAATTATGCTGATAAAAACAATATATAATGTTAATACATGATGTAAGAAATATTGTCAAATCAGATCTGTTAGTGTGAGAAGCAATGCCTAGTGTTAAAACGTTCATATTTCTGTAAGAACTAGGCTATGTCAAGTCTAACATGATTCATGTAAGTATAGATACTGGCATACTGCAAACATTTTTCATTGGTTCGGATATGTTACACCCTTGTGCATTATGAAAATGTTTTAGATGAGAAGTGACTTTCTCCATTGTTGTCTTTCTCCATAATTAAATTCCATGGCACGACTCATGAAATCTGTGTTAATCTTGAGTGAGCACTATAGAAACAATATTCGTGTTTATGTCTGAACCCTTTGTCTCGCATAGGTTCACTTTTAGGAATAGTATAAGAGACTAGAGTTCCAATGGCATATGAGGATTCATATAGCCGACTTCACTTAGTGAGATAAATGCTTAATTGTTGCTGTATAAGGAGATCAAAGTCTTGTGCTTGTTTTTTACATTGTGGATGTTGCTATAATCATCCGTGATTATTCTGCCAACAATTTCTTTTTTCAGCATGTTACATGAACTAGTTAGTGGTGGACTAAGGCATGACTTCAAAATATAATACTTGTTAGGGTGACATGATTCAGTTTATCTATTTGGTGATAAAATCAAAACTAAACTGAAATAGTTTAGTTTGAAAATTCAAATTGGAATCAAATTATAGTAGCAGGGATGATCTAGGCATAGAAGAATGTAATTCAGTGTCCTTGTGTCATGTACAGAGCCTGAGATAGGTCTCACATGCAGAGTGGGAGAGATGGGCAAAACTGATTTTGACACTAAAAGTTGAACAAGAGGAGGTTTCACAAATTCAAGGAGGAGAGAAAGAAAGAAAAGGTGGATGAGGAGGGAGGCTGTGCCAAGTCACTAGCCTCTCCCTAAGGGGGAATTCCTGTTTGGAAACTGATAACTCTGAAAGGATAGGTCTGATACCTTGTTAAATTTTCGGAAAAGAAAATATTGTATTGCATAGGTATAATAAACTATTACACAGTATAACATTGACCCCAACCTAAAAACATTTAGTGTTTAAATCTAGAACTCATAAAACTTAATATTCTTTGACAGTGTTAATGGTATGAGGAAAGAAAGACGAGGTCAATGGAAAATATGAGTTCTTGACTGATGGATGAAGTCACACTTGTGAAGGAACAACTAGAGAACAATGTTGAAAATATTGGGTGTGAATTTCCATCATGGATGGAAGGATGAAAATAATGGTCAATAGTGCACATGATGAACTCAAGGAGGGTTGAGCATGGTTGGTGGCAGTGGAGGTTTCAACAGGGTGGAGGATTAGAGGAAGGGAACCTCTAAAATTTGTGGTGCACCATGGAAACAGTAGAGAATTTTACAAGTTTTGCTACTTTAGAAGGCTCACTTTCAAAGGTTCATGAGATATCATAGATGGATCTATAAATTAGAATTACACTATAGGTTCAAGGAACCTTCAGTAGATCCATGCCTAATGACATCTAATTACTCTATCTTGGGATGCAAATCATTGTGTGCAATAGCTTGGGATGAAATTGATCCAATGGAGATGCCTATAGCGGAAGCGATTATGCAGAGTGTTAGAGATTCTGCACTGGAGACTGAGACTTGGGGGAGGTGAAGAAATATCTCTTTAGAAAATGCAGGTATTTGTGGTAGATATGATTTCACCTTAGCTGTGTCCATTCAAACCAATGGAAGGATTGAGTGGATAGGTGATACTCTAATATGGTTCAGATTGGAATACAAGAGTGGCGAGGTTGAGCATTACAATCTCTTGGTGCAGGGATAATCATCGAAGGAGGTACACCACGAGTAGCACCCTTTAGCACTTTCTTTCTTCTTTAACTTGTATGATTATAGTTTCATTGGTTTCTTTATAGCTTTGTGATTACATGGTATATTTCCACTTTCTTTTATTGCTTCCTTGCAATTCAATTTTTGCAGATAACTTCCTCAAATTTATACCATTTTCTGTCTTATTTCTGCAGATAATAGGTGTGGAGAAGAACTTAATTCAACTTAACATTATCCACATTGGTGGAACAAAAGGAAAGGTGATTCTTGTGTGATTATTTGGTTTTTGTTTTTTTTTTCTTTCGTCCATTGCAAATGTCAGGTCATACTGTTTTGAAAATTGTTTCACTTGGTTACAATTTTGGTGTGATAATTGATTATTCTTTTGATTTCCAATATATTGATAATTGGGTAGGCACTTACCAATGAGCAATACAAAAATTTGCCAAGTATAATCTATTGTCGACCACCTCCTCACCTTTTAGAGAAAACCCAAATACATTTTGCTTAATTCTTTAGTTATTTCGAAAGCAAATCTGGTTTAGAATGATGACAATAACATGAGAGGCCAAGTATTATTTGGTCTTGTTTTTATGCTAGGATAGAGTGAGGAATTTGAAGTGATAGAATCGTGATTTATATCCTATGCCACTGGCGATTTCATTAATGGCATAGACTTTGCATTTGCTGAGACAAAAAACCACCAAGTCATGAGCCACCAAAACTTTGCAAATTTGGACCTCCTTCACTGGTTTTTTAATACTGTATTGTGTATTATATGCGTGCAGCAAATCAATACAGCTGTGCTGGCATCATGAAATGAAGAAAAAATTGAAATAAGGACTGAGAGATGAATATAGCCAGAGAAATATTATTTGCGGATGAATTGAACAAAATGAATCATTTAAATCACTTGGGATACTAAACCTAAACAGCCTTTCTTAAAATTCTTTCCTTGAATACACGATGTCAGCCTGATCCCTTTTCTGAATTTTGAGATTGAAAAAACATCCATGGATTTGATCTGTATTTGATCTTGAATGTCCAATTGCAATACTATCTTGCTTCCTATTTCTATGCACTAGCTTGCAGTAAGAGTTGAATTTGTTTCAGTTTGATGCTTCTTTTAGACCCTAGAAAATTCTCTCATAGATTTTCTACAGAGTTAGTGAATATGATGTTTCTAGTCAAACAAGAGTTTTTCTGCTTTCTTGGTTGATTAATGATTCATGCTAATGAGTAATATGATGTTCCTTTATATTTTCAAGATATGTTACCATGTCATAGCATCCTAATAAAATTGTTTAATTTGTATTTCCTGTTACTCAACAAGTTTCTTATCATCTCTTGTAAATATGTTTAACTTGATTGATTTTTCAATGAAATGGTACAAGTTGTTTGTTCCTTTCTTATTGATTGATTTGAAAATTCCAGGGCTCATTCCTTTCTTATTGATTAATTTGAAAATTCCAGGGCTCAACGTGCACATTTTCTGAAGCTATTTTACGCGAATGTGGTTTTCGAACAGGACTTTTCACATCTCCTCATCTTATGGATGTGAGAGAAAGATTTCGAATTAATGGGTAAGTGGACTCTGATATTGTTTTGATTCTTTCTTTTATTGTAATTGGAGGGTGATGTCCCTGCCAAATATATTTATTAGGTAGTGTCTTTATCTTCATGATTGCATATTAAGAGATTGAGATATTTCTAGTGATATAAACTTGCATAGAGTTATAGAAGGATAAAATCCATGTGCTGGTTCCAAATAGATGGGACTGATAATGGCTTGTTGAAGCTGTTCAATAAGTGGAATGTTAACAAGTCACACACAGGAAAAGAAAAAAAAGATTTTCGAAGGATAAACAATCACAAATTGTTCCATCCCTGAGCAGTTTTGATAAGCTGTCAACATAATGGGTCTATTCCTCTTTGATCGTGGAAGATCAATTTTCTTTTGCACTATTTTGTCGACGACCATCCTAGGATGAGTCAGAGCACAAGTAGTATTGTGAGACTGTTACCTATCATGAAAGGAAGAAAGAGTTATAAGAGTAGATGGGTTCTATCACTGTGAGTTTAAGAAAAAGTGTAAAAGAATTAGTGAGGAAAAGCTAGGGAGGCTTTCTCAATACTTAAATAAGTGATTAAAACCAGTGGATTAAACTTGAGCTACTAGAAATACGGCTGTCAGATTTTGCTTCTTGTAGTTAATCATTTAAGGAATTTTTAAATTGTGAATCATATCTAACTATGAAGGTTTAATAAAGAAATTGTAAAATAAGTTAATAAAGATCCATACCTTACATGGAATGATTTTCATGTCCTAAAATATGTCAAATAAATGTAATATTATATCTTATTGCATAATAATGATAAATGGACTAATGGAGCATGATATTCATTCTGAAAAAAATGACTATAGCACACTTACCAAAATTTATAAAATATTTTTATTTCATTTTCTTAGGAAATGAAAAAAAATCTGCAATCAATCATTTCATAGTTGGCTGCTTATAGGAAAAAAATCATCATTGAGTTCATTCTCATCATCAAGCACGAGGCTTAATGGGTTTGACACAATTAAAGAGAGGAAGAGGGAGATGAAAATAATGCAACATTAATAGAGAAGGCAACTTTTCCATGACAAGAATTCTTCGTAGTCACTATCGACTTTCCCCAATCATTGACTTTGATTCTACATGAGACAATATTTCTTCCTTTAGTCAAATGGTCTTTACTCGTGCTTACATTTTCCTCACTGATTCAGTGGTTACATCTTCTTCACATAATTAAATTTGATAGGCATCATTGTAGACGATGAGATTTCATCTTCTCCTATTCCATTTCAATCGTGTTACAAAAGATTCGTTGGTTCTTTCTCCTTTTAAATGGCTTGGGTTTAATTTACATTTCATTATGTTCAATTTAATTGGTTAGGTTTAATTTTAACGAACAAGATTGTCAACATATCATGAATGATTTTGGTAAACTTTTGAATTGTGAATTCAGATTGGAAAAATAAATGTTCTATTTAACAACATAATATTATAGGTAAAGTAAATTGATTTTGATTCATGATAAAGATATACAGGTTAATCTCTTATATTGTTTACAAATTATTATTTTTATTTCACTTTACTAAGAATTGAAATGGAGGAATAGGAGATGTTATCATCAAACACTTTTGAAATAGAAAGATCCTTGCCTCCACTATTAATTTTAATTCAAAATCTTAATAATATTAACACAATTGGGAGAGAAAGGTATACAACAACTATGCTACAAAGAAGAGGAATGAAAGATGATTTTGACAAGACATGACTTTTAAGTCAATTGATTTCACATTCATTGTCATTTTGCTATGATGGGAAATGAATTTCTGACATACGTTTTTTAGGACCCTATAAAATAAGATTTCTGGCAAATTGTATTGACTCATATCATCACCTTTCTTTTAAATTTTGGTGCATATGTATGATAAGTATTTCATATCTTAGTGTATATCCCACGATCATATCCCCAACATTTCTTAATCACATTTCTTTTAAATTTTGGTGATATGAATTTTGAGTTATTAGGTGATGTGAGGCTTTGACAAATACGTACATTAATAGAGGAAGAGGGATACCAAAGAAAACTTAAGTTATAATAGGGGATCGAGCCTAATGTTCCTCCATATAGCGGACCCCACTTAGTGGGATAAAGGTTGTTGTTATGGTTCATGTATAAATTTTGAGTATGATTATATCTCTAACTGTTCCATTCACCAATGTGGGCAAGGGCATCCAATTGGACTAACTAAAGTTTAGTATGACTAGGAAAAGTGGTTTCAAAGAGGGCAGGCTGTGTAATGCTTTAGATGCAAAAAGCAGTTGGCTCCAATACCACTTCATGCAGAATAAAAAAAGTGGAAGTTAGGAGAGAGAGGGATGGAGGAGAAGGAAGAGAAGGGATGACAGGAATTTAGTTCATATATTAATATAACATAGTATGAGTCTATAAGGCATGGTATACGGCCTTTAGGTGCTTAGACCTCAGATCCCTGCTGTTCAAAAAAGGAACTTCCTGCTCTAAAAATCCATTACTCCCTATTAAATCAACAACTAAGATAATCCTGTTTGTAAAAAACTACTACACTTGTACTACATCACCAGAGGAGTATTCTTTTATATTACCAGACAGTAGGATGGAATATAGGACCTTCTGCTTCACAACAAGTTTGATTGAAAGATTACAATCCAAAAGTTCTGACCTATATATATTTGCTTATAAGCATTCTCAATTTTGCCTCAACGATTACCACTTTCTTTCATACTTGATACAGATTGTTGTTGTTCTGCTGGGACTTATCAGGTAACTATGCAGGTTAGACATCTCAGAAGATAAATTTTTGTATTACTTCTGGGATTGTTGGAACGTATTGAAGGTATGTTTCTGTTTTTTTTTTTTTTGAAAAAGAATGGCCATGTCTTCGTTTATTAGTAGATTGCTGTATTATTCAAGGATTTGAAGGAATGTGTTATTAACCCAGGGAAGAATCTTGATACCTGAAAAGTATTTTTTTAAAGAGATAAATGTGATTAATGATTCTGAAATGGTTAGATTGGAAGCTGTTTCACAAGATCTTACAAAGTGATTCCCTCCTAATGTAGAATCTGGGAAATGTGTTCTGACAGCTTTACAACAAATCTGTCCAATACCTATCTACTTATCAGTTTCGGGTGCCATGAATTGTTGATACAACCTCTATATACTTAAGGGCTTCTTCATTCATTCAGTTGTATACACACCAAAGGAACTTCTGGGTGTGATGTAGAGGTCACACAAAAGAAAACTTCAAAGGGTAAAAACATAAATGCATTGAATATTTATATTCGTGGGTAAAAAATTAATTCTCAACATTTTCTTGATGGTGGAACCTTGTGAGTGCGATGTAGAATCATATAAAAGTGAGAATCTTTCTTATCATATATAATCATCTTATCATATATTATCTTGAGATTAGTTACATAGACTGCTGATACTGTACTTTTGACTCAAAGGACCATTATTTGAGATAGATATTTCATCATCCTTATGGTAGATGGAGATCATGTATACAATTACTGAATTGAATCAGTAAAAGATGCTTATCAAAGGTTATTTTCTTTTGTAGGAGAATGTAGATGAGGATTTGCCTATGCCTCCATTATTTCAGTTCTTGACAGTGCTGGCATTTAAGATATTTGTCTCAGAAAAGGTCAGAATTTTTCATTTCCTTTTGGGCTAACTATGTACGAGATAGATTAAACTTACATAAGCAATAAGTTTATTATGTTTTCCAATCTTTTCAAGAAAAAATTATTTCTTCCAACTGTTTGGTAATTGTTAGTAAACATGTCCTTCAGTGATCACTATGTATTACATGACTGGATAGAATATTTCATTTTTTTTATACAATAATTTCCTTCTTTTCTTCATTTATTTCTGAACCTGTTGGAGTTCAGGTTGATGTTGCAGTTATTGAAGTAGGGCTTGGGGGAATATTAGACTCCACAAACGTGGTATTTTTTCCATATTGTTTTTGTTATTTTTGTTTAATGATACCCCTTGTATATTCATCTTGCAAGACTTTTATTCCTGACCTTTAATGTTTCAATAAGCTTGACCTGTGCAGGACTATTTCTGTGACAGTTGAAATTTCAATTTTCATGCGATTAGAATTTGTTGAGAAACAAATAATATATTTAGTATTAAGTTAAGATTTCTTGGAAATTATTACGAGAATAATATTCTGCTTTGACATGCATTAAACATATTTCTCCATTTACTTGTGAAGTTTTCTATGAACATTTGCTAATGATCTCCTGGAATAATTTTTTAATATGATACTACATCAACCTTAATTTCTGTTCATGGACATTTTAAACTTCTCATTTTTCTGAACATTGAGCTACTTAACTGTAATTTTAGGTTAAGGAGCCTGTTGTGTGTGGAATAACCTCAATTGGAATGGACCACATGGAGATCTTAGGTACATTTTTATCTCACATGAGACATTTTTGTTGCTAGCTCGTTGGTACATGCATCATTGAGAGAAGTTTATTTGTCTTGATTTTGTAATTAACTCTATATATTGCCAATAAACTAAAAAAAGGATTTCTTAAAGACAAATTTAGTCAAAAATGATAAAAGTTTTTGAATTCATATCCATCCATGGAGAATGGGAACTGATGGGATAGTAGTACGTACAGGGGTTATATTGATTGATATGTCAAAATTGGCTAGCTTATTCAGCATAAATGGCCTGTATCGTTAAATATGTTTTCATTTGTCAGTCCATTGTTGTCATATCAGTCATCATGTTTGGCACAAGACAACTTGCTATGACCAGTACAAGGAAAAAGTCATGTCACCAACATCTATTTTCTAACACTTAGCTAAGTGGAAAAATAGTTTCACACTATTTTATCATCTATTAGTAATCACCAACACATGCAGATGTCTATAAGTTACCATAATAAATATGACATCGATCAAAGTGTTTGCAAATAATTTCCAAAACTCTTGAGTTCAAACACCAACCAGTGTGTGAAGAATTATCTTTAACACTTTTAAGTTACCATAATAAATATGCCATTAACCAAAGTGTTAGTAAATAATTTCCAAAACTCTCGAGTTCAGGCACTAATTAATGTATGAAGAATTATCTTTAACACTTTAAGAG
Organism: Curcuma caesia; assembly: GCA_037834155.1. Taxonomy (NCBI): domain Eukaryota; kingdom Viridiplantae; phylum Streptophyta; class Magnoliopsida; order Zingiberales; family Zingiberaceae; genus Curcuma; species Curcuma caesia. Next base: position 5,194,730 of record JBBMKF010000002.1, on the reverse strand, counting down.
TAGCTAATAAGCTTTCTACACATCGAAAAAAGTCAATTTTTTTTGTCGCAAATGATACAAGACGGACCAACCCAACCTGTGTTGACTATAGGTTTAAAGTTTCAATCCATTTCATAGTTTCGATCAGAGACTGAGATGATACTATTTCAGAACAATATTGTTCTATTTCGTTCAGGTGTTGGTTGCTCCAAGGAGGAGGAAGAGGAGGGGGAATCGAGGAAGAAAAGGATGAAGAGGAGCTTGTGTATCAGAAGATGCTGGAGCTCACTAGAGGATAAAGAGGAGCTTGTTGTTGGATCGAGAAAGTGCTGGGGGGGGGGGAGTGAATAGTGCGCTTCGCACGCGTTCAGAAATCGTTTGAATTCAAAGTCGTAGCGGAAATAAAAAACACATCAATAAAAGCACAGTTGTTTTTTACTTGATTTGCAGCCGTGTGGTTACTATTCCAAGGCCTGCAGTCAATTTGATCGCTTACGTTGGATAATTACTATTCAACTTCTTCTCGAACGAGAATGTTCGTTTCTTTACAATAGTAGGGTTCGATAACAATCTTACCGACCCTTAAAAATTAAGTGCATAAAAGAAACGAATACACAAAAATAAGCACAACAAATTATACGTTATCAAATGTTAGACTCGTTTGAGCTCATAGCAGCGTTGTTCCGGTGAAGCTTTAAGTACGTCGTTCTGGAGACTTGAAATCGTAGGGGAGCACATGAACGATAAAGAAAAGAGATACATGAAGCACTGGTCGAACCCTACTTTGATAGGGTGATTCGGGAGCTTAGACCAGCCTCGAGCGCCCCCACCGAAGCCTATCCGATCCGATTTCATCGATGACTTATCTATCTCCGGGCGCTTGGATCATTGCCGTGGCAGCATCTGGCTGAAGCTTTATCTGTGCCAAACTTTATTCGTGTCCAACTTTATTCCTTCCCAGGCACCTAGATACCTTCCGGCAGCTTGAAAGTAGACGTCTACCGACCATTTAGCTCCTGCCAACTCAGCTTGCTTGTTGAAAACTACCCTTTCGGGCACCTGGAGCTCCATCTAGGCGCTCGGAATCAGTGATTTGGGTCAACTTCTAATTTGAGTTCCTGCTCACAGAGTTAGCACAAACATAATATAACGAGTATAAACGATAACTTTCCAGCTGTCCAGTCTCAACATTCGGTTTCCCATAAAATCTTAAGTTGGATCGACGCCTACTGCTCTCTTTCCAAGAGCGCGACCTCACTACTCCGCTCGGGAGATTTTGCCTAATGTCAAACCTTGGTTCACCCGACATGTTTAGACTTTTGCTCACCTGATCTTGACCCTCGGGACTTCCGCTAAACCTTTTCTCCTCGACCCTGTCTAGATTTCCGTTTGATGTCCTCGACCTTCAAGGCTTCCTGCCTGGTGTTCTCGACCCCCAGGGCTTTCTGCCTGATGTCCTCAATCTGTCAAGTCTTCTTGTCTAGTACCTTCGACCAGGACTTTTTTTATCCAGTCTCACCAATCAGGACTTCCTTGCCTAGTCCCAATTAGGACTTTCTACAAACTTGATAAACATATTAGATCATAAGTAATCTTAACTTTGATCCTTTATCAATATCAAAACTTAGATTTGATCGCATGGCGCTTCCAACACCAACACTTGTATCAGGAGGAGGTGGATGATGAAGGTGGAATACACTCCTTGTAGCTCAGGTGTCTCAGCGGAGATCATAGGAGAATGAAGATGAGCTTGCATCGGGAGGAGTTGGATGACCAAGGTGGAAGACACTCCTTGCGGCTCGGGTGGCTTGAGCAAAGCTCTTGGGAGGATGAGGAGCTTGTATTGGGAGGAGGTGGAGAATGAAGGCGGAAGATGCTCCTCGTGGCTTATGCAGAGCTCATGCATTACAAAGGCTAGTAAGAAAAGGAGGAAAAAAAGGAGCTTGCATAACTGAGGTGTTTAGAGAAGGTGGGGGATGAAGGCAGAAGATGCGCCTTGTGGCTTGGGCTGATCTTGTTATGAAGGCTCAAATGAACTCATCCGTTGCTGTACTGAGGTATTGGAAGTCTCACTTGCTAGTCAGCCAGCAGAATGGATTGTGCCCATGCCAACCAACACGGCTTGAGATTTGATACGCTAGTATTGACTCATATGCTTGGTTCAACTATATCATTTGGAAAAACTTGTGTTGTGCCTGAAAAAAATTGAATACCATGTTACTTTTTAACTACATGATATGCGCCATTTCAAAAACTTAGTTTGGTTCTCACCCTTTCAGTTGGACTGATAGACACATGTCGCATTGACATTTGGTAAGGATTTGTCCATGACGACTCAATTAGTCCCACATTCTTTTTTGTTCCCTTTTGAATCTAAAGATTTGGTTTGACATGTGGGAACATTTAGAAACTCAGTTTTATGTACTCAGACCCCCTTGTCTTAGTTTCTTGCTCAGTCTCTTTGTTGGTTTTTGCCAACAAATCAATTTAATTTAGTTTTATTCATGGTGAGTGGACACTCATGACTCTAATGACCACAAATAGCCCTTATATCTTTTTTTTTTCAATATTGGTATCTATGACTAAAACTAATTCAATGGGTACTGAAAAGCAGCCAAGTGATTACTGAAGCAAATTCAACAGATGTATGTTGGTCACCAAAATTGTTTTGAACAGTTTGTTCACCTACTGATCAATTGTTTATCATGACATGAATCTTCTATATTGTGTCGTCAATGCTACAATCAATTTAAAACCATTGTGTCGTCAATGCTACAATCAATACAAAACCATTGTTGAGTTTCTTATGTTTTTCTTAGAAGTTTTTCTTTTCCTATTATCAGGGACCTAATTGTAAATATTACCTCATTGTAAATATCATATAATACAAGGTCTAAAGTGTAATTTTACATTTATGAATAATGAAAATAGATAGAAGGGGCCATCATGGGAATCTAACCCTAATAATCTTCTCCATTACTCCTATGTAGGTGATACAATTGGGAAAATTGCTGCTTCAAAAGCTGGGATATTCAAGGTAACAGACTAACAGTTCATCTATTTACTATATGAAATTGGTCAAAGGATAGTATTTTCAAATAGCTTATAATGTTCACCAGTTGTGTACTTATAATTCTATTACACTTATCTTTTCGTGAGTTTGCTAAAACATTATCTTCTGCATGAAGCCCAATGTTCCTGCATTCACAGTACTTCAACATCCGGATGCAAAGTTAGCACTTGAGAAAAGGGCAAGTCAGTTGATGGTAATTTTCAGACATAATTCATTTGGAAAATCATACTCAATTGAAAAGTGTAAAAATTCTAGGCTGAAGCAAATGATATCAGATTAAAGTCACATGATTGTAGTAAATCTTTACACCTTATTGCATCACAGAGCAGTGCACAGTCTTGTTTCCATTTGTGTCTATACATTTTCCATGGAGAAAAGACTGATCTAGCGCTCCTCATCGGTACAGATTCCTCTAATAACTGTTCCACCCCTTGATCCAAAAATGATGAGAGGACTAACACTTGGATTAGCTGGAGATCACCAATTCATAAATGCTGGTCTTGCTGTAGCACTATGCACAAATTGGCTTCAGAGAACCGGGCACGGAGAACTTGTTCCTCAGGTGAGCTCAATTAGTGAATTATGAGTTGTAAAATTTAATATCCATTACATATCTGAGTTCTGTTGCCAACACATCAGAAAGGATTCAGCAGATGAATGCTCTGACGTGATATATTTTTCTCATCACGAGAAAAAAAAATTCCATGAGGAATGGTCTTTTGCTGTGGTCATTGACATGGTTCATGTTGATTTCTTAATGTATATTGTCAAGATAGAATTCTACACCTTGAGAATCAAATATGCTTTCAGATATTATTGTGATTTGGCAGATAAGATATAGATATCTGTTTGATGGTTTATCAAATTTTTCACTAGGGTAACCCAATAGAAGAACTGCCAGAAGCATTTCTCAGAGGTCTTTCCAGTGCTAGTCTTGGTGGACGAGCTCAAACTTTTATTGAGAAAAATCAAAATTCTGGTGATCTTATCTTTTACTTGGATGGTGCACATAGTCCAGAAAGCATGGAAGTTTGTGCAAGGTGGTTTTCAAATACTATCAAGGAATCCGAGCGTTCATTGACTAAAGTTATGAATGATCATGTGATTAGCAGTTTCCATAACAACAAGCATTCTAATGAATTTATGAGATCGACAATGAAGGTGAATGTCATTGCTTATACATATTATAGTTATCCTCTTTTTTCTATTGAGATGGATATGTTGAAAGTTTTGCATTTTGGTGCATTTGGTTCGGTTTCTGCAGGTTCTTTTGTTTAACTGCATGGAAAAGAGGGATCCTCAGCTTCTTCTTCCTCCGCTTATCAACATTTGTGCTTCAAATGGTATCAACTAAGCAATGCAAGAAAAAAGGATAACTTTTTCTTTTTAACAAATTTGTCTTCTTGTTATCTGAGCTGATGTTGTTCCTGTTCTTGACGCTCATAAGTCATAATCTTTGGCAGGATATTAATTTCCAGTCATAAGATTTTTTTTTTTTCATATTTTTCATGGTTGGTGGAATTCACATAACATTATCATGGATGCTAGCTGAATAACAATCATATATTTATTGCCTTTTGTATTTTGAAGACCTACAGCTTGATCTTTGTACTAAAGTTCTAAGCAAGGCATTATAAGAAAAGAAGTGAAGGAGTTTTATTTATCCATGTTGGAACTATGATATCAGTGTTAGTCCCATGTGGAGACTGATGTCCCATTGGACGTCTTATATACTTACTGAGTTTGAATTAAGGTCTTGTGGAAATTAAGTAGTGGAAGATTATGACATCTGTGTTAGTCCCACATCAAGAGTCATGTACTAATAAGGTTGCTTATTATCTCATGAGTCTCCAATATTAGCTTGAGCTCATGCATTTTGGGTTGTTCATTGAGTATAACAAAGTTAATAGGTTAGTTTTCTAATCTGTGGCAGAATATTACAGGAAGTATGTGTGCTCATTAATTTGGACTTGGCCTAATTGGCCTTGATAGATGTCCATCTCTGAATTATAAAATGATCTGTACTAGTGTATATACTTGTACCATTCATAGTGTTCCTTCTATTTGATTCTTTAATGTTTCTAATTACATATTTGTTTGGAAGAGAACCTCTTGAGGAATTTCTGTTCATTCCTGATTCTCTTATTAACATATTGCCTCAGGTGTTCATTTCTCGAAAGTCATATTTGTGCCTAGCATGTCAGTGTATCATAGAGTTGATTCTGGGTCATCCATTGTGGTACCTGAGTTCCCTGCAAATTTATCATGGCAGTTCATCCTCCAGAGAACATGGGAGAAACTGATCCGTGAAAAAGGTGAAAGTCGACTTTCCTTTATTTTTGTTATATTTATTGTGTGAAAATTTAGCCATATGCCAATCAAACTGTGTATTCACCATTACATTTTTAAATATCAGATATAATCTAAAAAACAAGCTGTAAATTGATTAGATTTAACAAAGGTTTGCAATCTTGGTATGATACCGACACCAGTCATCTATACATCATGCATCTTATAGTGCCAAAACTATTATGGATTAGTCCACAACTGTCTAGTCAGTCACTCACATCCCTATTTATGGATCTTACCTCCAAAATTAATGACTGTTGTTTATAAACTCAAGTTGAATAGAGTGTGGATTAAATGAGACCACAATTCTCTTGTTTCTTCTATTTTCTTCTAATTTGAGATTGTGGTATGGTACTGATACCAATCCAGTATAAATTGTGCATCATATAGAACCAAAATTCAGTATGTATCAGTACACAACAGCCTACTGGGTTGGCAGTGACTGGCATTGCAGTTTACATGTTTTACCTCCAAAAATAGTGAGTTTGCTATTTATAATTTTAAATTGAATGAAGTGTGAATCAAGACAGTTGTCCTCTTGTTTCTTTATTTTCGTCTATCTTGAATTTTACTTCTTTTTTTTTTCAATCTGAATGGTTTCGAGTTCCAACCATACCATGATTTTCCTCATTATTAAACCCATGTACATTTTAGAAAGCTCGTTAATGCATTTCATCAGGATGAAAGATATCAGAGCCTTCTAAGTTTTTGGACAATAATTTCACATCTCCCTTGCATTTTTAGCATCTAGTTTATCTTCAGTTTTTATTGTCATCCATTATAACATTTTTTTTTATGCCTAAAGGGCTACTGGCTGGGAAGTCCTGAATTGTTCACACTAATCCTGGGGAATGGTAATTCAAGCAGTACAAACATGGACCATTGGAATTGTGGTTCACATGCTGGTCTTTGCTTGAAAACATCACATACCACCCACCTCGCAAGATAGTAGAGATATCGAGACGACCATTGTGTTATTTCATTCATATTTTACTCAATTTAGATTTAATTAATATTCCCACTCTGAGACAACCTGTAATCTTAAGACATCCTCATCCGACCTTCTGGGTTGTCAATTTATACTTAGGGCGATACTGTATATTAGTACACACTGCATACTGGCCCAAACACTACCAGTCTGAGATGTTAAACCTTCATCACAGTTTCATCTTTTTGGTTATCCAATCAAATTAAGACCACAATAAACATGGTTAGGTGGTCTTTTCATTTCTTTTTTGGTCAAATTTTATGTCGCGTGATTGTATCTTGTACAAATAATAATAACCAAGCACAGATTCTCAGCTTCCATCTTGCGCCGTTAATCAATGTGTCTTTATCTTTCTTGTATTGCTTTTCTACATCTTGCCAGATTTTAGCAACGGAAATGGATCCAGCGAGCAGCATCTCGATAAATCACTAGTTCATGAGTTTCATACTGGAGAGGCCATGAAAAAGTGCAGTGATGTTTTCAAAGATCTTTCGTGCAGCTCCGTAATACCATCCTTACCATTGGCTATAAAATGTTTGAGAGACTACGTGAAGGAAAATCCCACGCTTTCGCTTCAGGTAAGTTCAGCACATGTTATATATAATGTTTAAGATGCATGGAAAAAACCTCATCTTAACAAAAACATAGATGGTAACGAAGTTCGGTTAACGGAAACAACAGAGAATGGAATAAGAATGTTCATTTCATAACCAGGTTCATAGAATGCAGTAAAATGGACTATTTTCATTCCTAAGAATATCTCTTAAACAGATGTAAACAATCTAAGAGGCTTATGAAAAGAATATGGTGAATGCTGGAATAGATTTGCTTAGCTTATTTGAATTTGAGAACATGGTTTTGTTTATTCAGACAGGAAACATTTCTCAAATTCTTATTTTTCTTCTTCATTCTTGCAGGTTCTTGTCACAGGTTCATTGCATCTGGTGGGTGATGTGTTGAAGCTTTTGAAAAAATGATTTGGGAAACTAAAACTAAAATCCTTCTAACTTGCATTTGTCTTCAACCTATTGAGCTTGTTTTGGTTACTGTAATATCATTTTGAAGAAGGATGATTTGGGAAATCTCATTACTATAAATAATTATGCAATCAACTGAAAAGGAAATTCCATTAATTATGTAATTCATTCTTGCTCTTTGAGCTACTGTTT
>JBBMKF010000002.1:5167297-5178554 GCA_037834155.1 Curcuma caesia | reverse complement strand
AGGAATTAATATTAAGTAACACTAAGATAGTTTTAAGTCAGTCTAATTACATTAAAATATATAATATAATAATAATTCGATACTTAACAGCTTAATATTAATCAAATTATAATTCATAATTAAACAATTATGATTACATATTAATGCTAAGATACTTAAATGCAAGGTTTAAAATATCGAAGCGTGTCAAGGTTTCGGTCCCGGACTAGAACGATACAATTTCGGTATCAGTATTTTTAGAATATAAAATATATTAATTAAAAATAAAAAATTTAATCTAAATATTTAAAATAAAAAATAAAAAATAATAAGATAATTTTAAGAGGTTTTAATTAAACTTCTCTAAATTATCTCAGCTAACTATAGGTAGGAGTTGATTATTAAAACCTAAAGTTTAAAATCAACGTTTAAAAAAAATCCGTGTGTGACCAAGACGAGGCACCTGCGGGTCGTGTGATCGGGGCACGCACGGCCCACGCGATGCCTCCAAAGGCGTCGTCGGACTCAGCCAACACCTCATCTCGGCCAGAACATTGTGCTGGTGCCGATCCGCTGGCAGAACGAAAAATTTCGCTAGTTTCAAGCGCAATAGCTCAAGATTTCAATCTTTGCTTAAATGTACAATATTTTTATAGTAATCAGATGGTTAATGACCTAATTAGATTTATGATTATTGAAATAGTAACTTATAAATATAAACCTTAAAACTAATTTACTAAGACCTAGCCTAATTTCCTCCCAGTAGAATTCTGATCAGATTCCGCAGCTTGTAATCCAACTCCAAATTTGTATACAAGAGAATTTAGAAATTGAGATATGGCTTCTCAGGCACAGGTTTAGTTTGATGATTATTAAAAAAATAACGGATAAAAAACTCTAAATCAACATTAAGGCATTCAAGCATTTAAGTTCTCATATGGTTAAAATCCTATATAGCAATCTTCAGCTGAAGGATATATAAACTTCTGTAAAGCAAAACTAATACATATTTATTGCACGTCCAAGAAACATAAACAATGAGAAAAACATGGCGAACCTTTTCAAACACATTTATCCTCTTCAATGCCAGGATTCGATGAATTGGTACTTTAATAGCCCGCTGCACCACACTGCTAGCTCCACAACCTATGGTTCCAAAAACATGCATTTCATGAGAGGCACAGCAGTATGTCTTTTCACCAGTTTCAGTTTCACTTCCTATAACTGCTGGACGTTTTTGCAACCCTTGCTCATTAATATTGTAGACTCCATACGATCTGCTCAATAAGTTAACATTTCCATCATCCGAAACCTTCAGAAAACCAAGGTGAAAATTTTATTATACAAGTGAGAGAGTATGTAACATATGACCTAAATATAAAGTTCAATGAAAGATTGTCATGTGAGCCCACATGTCAGCAAAATGCCAACCCAAAGTTCAAATTTGGTAGCATGAAATAGTTGATGAAATTGCAGAGAAAAACAATCTGAAGTTTCTACTAGGATATGACAAAGTATAGCCAAGTAATACGCAAAATTAAATGGACATTCCAACTACTACAATAGAATTCCTTAGAAACATTCAAAAAGCTGCCCCCCATATATAACACAAAATTTAACATAAATCATCGACTAGAATTTCAATAAAATTCTAGTATGAAAAGAATAGACCATAGCTTGGTTACACTGGTAATTCACAACTAACTACAGAGTGCATGTTAGGGAATTTATTGCTGACGTCAAACTTCCAAAAAATTCTAGATTCTGAGAGAGTTAAGTCCAAGTGGTTGCAAACCATACACTCGAGCTGGAGGGTGAGTTGGACTCAATCCAGACCATCCAGCCTAGTCTGAACCCATTCTGGCTGCACAGAATGAGCCAACTGTACAGAGGGGGAGTTGTGGGCCTTTTTTCCCTTAAATTAAGACTAATTTTATTATTAAGAAGATACTGTGTTGTGTGAATAAGGCAAAGTCAAGTCATAAGGCGCCATGTGGGGTTCTGACTTCCCTTCAATGATTCCAGGAAGTTTGATTCTTCTTCCCTTTCAGCCTCCTACAGCACAATTAGAAGAAAGAATAAGGCTGTTGGGACAAACCAGTTATATTAATAGTTGAGACGTTTACCACCTATTACCCTTTGCCTTTGGAATTGATCCCAAATTGAGCACCTAACAGTGATCTAAAGCCCTTCCAAAAAATCTTCATGGTTGTAGATACCCCAAAACATGTTTTTGGGCTTCTTTCTATATCAGTCATACCAACAAAAATATAGAAATGCAGCTGTCAAAGTATATTTATAAGCATGTTTCTACATTAACCAAATGCAAGCATTAATTTACACCCATTAAATTGATTTAATGTACGAGACAAAAGATAATCACCAACCTTATAATCATCAAGACATCATTATCCCAATTATTTCGAATTGGTTTATAAATCTCAACCCTCTATTAAGCTATGCAAAACATTAAATTAGTAGTAATATCCAAATCAATTATTTTTTTAATCACATTGACTCATGTTTCTTTTAGTTCCTCTACCCTTAAATCTTCCATTCTAATTGATTCAGCATTTCTAACTAGAGTAGTTATTGATTGTCGTTACATAACTCTAGTCCATTTCCATCTATTTTCTCTCATTTTAATACCTATTAGAACTTTTTTTATATGTTGTTTCCAACAGCCCAACATTCCAATCCATAAAATAAAGTGGATCATACCAATGAGACAAAATATAGATATGAAAGGATAACTAAAGAAGTAGATGATCAGCCAAATGACAATTTAGATAGGCTTGACATTCTATCTTTTGGTTTTCCACTTAAGCATGATCCAAAGATATTTATGAACACTCACCGAGTATGAGTCACAAGGATCAAGAGAGAGTGCAACTGAGGGAACATTTGTGGAGTCAAATAAGGGTTGCAACTTCCTTTTTAGCTCCTCCAAACCAGCCATATGAACTCCTTAAGCACTGGATGCACACGGTATTAAGAGAGACACAAAATTAAAAATCAGATAAAAGTTAAGTAACTCCAAAAGGAGAGGAGAAATTAAAGGAAAATAGGTAAACATAAAATATATTAACTAGATCATTTTAAGATGGATGTAAATAGAAATCAAATAAATCAAGTTGACTAATATATAGGTTGGATGTTTCAAAAAGGGATAAATTATTGAAGATAATAATGGATAAAATCTTTTAAATTGCAACCTCTCCAGGCTTTTCACTCCTTTGATGCAACCAAAAAGAATTACAATTTCTACCAATGCAAAGTTCATACAAAATAATTTTTTAACAAAATTTTTTTGTCAAAATCTTTGGCACTGCCCACCACCACATTCTTCAACTAAGCTCAAGGTGGTGGTAATGGCAAAGCAGGTCTCCATGACTTGCAGTGTGCCAATTCCAACTTGTTAAGCTGCATACTAGCATTCCAATAAGTGGAGCTGAAAAGGATGAAATCTTTTGGTTCAAGTATGATGAATTAATTTTGTGTATTTGTAACAGGTGGTTGATTAAGTGCCGTGATGACTTTTCAGTTTAAATTAGCTTCCAAGTCATGGTTTTATGTTTTCGTTCTCATGTTCCAAAAAGACTGGCATCGTCAATGTTGTTGTGTTGTCAAAACCCTGATATGTAAGAGGTAGGAGAAAAGAAACACGTCCAAATGATATACTATAATTATCTAAGATGTATGCAAACAATATATACATCGTCATCCAAAAAATGCTATGGTGGTAGGATAAAGCCTCCCCATACCTTAATCTCCAATACGCTGAACTAGAAGAGAAACCATAGATATAATCTAATTTGACCAGAAAGGACCTACCTCCCAAACCAGTAAGAAGAAACAATTGATCGGCAACTAGGTTACTACACCAATCAATCCTCCAAATCTATAATCGAACTTCAAACTTCACCCGTTACCGTATCTAAACATAACCCACTCGACCAGCCAAACTATTTCTAAATCTAACAACCTAGCTATTCTTCCATCTGCAACTGCAACGAACAAGGGAGATCCGAAATGGTGAAGTAACCGCAACACCAGCCTAGATGGAGAAGGATCAAGACCTAGACAATCAATGAAAAAGGATAACAAAAAAAAACTCACCTCTAGCCACTGACATCACAATAATACCTAGATTGAAATCAATGCTTGGAGAACTCGGAGAAAAAGAAGAAAAAAGAAGAAGAAGAAGCTCATCTCAATAATACCTAGATTGGAATATATGCTTGGAGAACTCGGAGTTGAAAAGAAAAAAGAAGAAGAAGAAGAATTCAACCACGAACTTGGAGAGGAAATTGTGGTTAATACTTTGGTACAGAAGCTGAGAAGGAAATTGAAATCTAACCTTGTATTCACCGCCTTTGATCTGCTTGACCAACAGTAGGAGTCCTCGTGGTTGTTCGCGCAGGAGGAGGCACTCGGACGGCAGAGCAGCGGACAGCGCTGAGGATGGACAATCGATGAGTTGAAGAGGAGTCCGCTTCCAATGAGTTGGCGCTGACGAGTCGAGCTTGTCTTATGCTTCGGTAAAGTTACGCTCAGAATTTAATGGGAGCTTGAAATTTTCGGACATGATGAATTCTGATATATCGGAGTAAAAATCATTCGATCAATTTTATTTGAAAACAATGGAAATAGAAAATAATAATAACTTTGTTAAAAGTTATTTCATATATAATGCAAAATAAAACATACGTAGAACGTATTGCTAGGGATCTTGCTTCAACTTATTAGCAAAAAATAATTTAAATTGTATCTCTTCTGCATTAATTGTGTGGTTATAATTATATCTCAATAAGACATTTGTTAATTCTAAATTACATTTTTATTAAAATGTAATTTTGCATTCATATGCTATTTTTTTTCATTTTCATAAGTAATATCGTTACGCTACCTTAATAGCATTCTTATATTTTGCATGTTTTTTACCACACCTGATAAAATATGTTACAAAGCTCTTATTCGACTTCATCACAAAATATGATTTGGCATCTAAAGTTTTTACATTTTAAATTAATGACGACTTGATAAATTTTAGAAAGCGCCTTGGCATCTAAATATACTTTTTAAAAATAATAACAAAAAAACTATATGAAATTAATATATTACTTTATTTTAAAATTTGTGCGTAGTTACAGACCGCTCACAAAATCCGAGCAGGTGACAATTCTCAGTCGGTGTGGTTCCTCAGGCCACCAATAGTGCAACTTAGGGCATCAATCGATATGTGTCTATTGAAAAAAGAGTAATAATACTTAGCATGAAAAATTAACATAAAAAGCTAGCATGATAGACACATGGGACTGGGTCCCATCTGCATGCAGCTGAGTCCCACTTCCATGTCTGTGTCTGTCATACTAACTTTTCATGCTGAATATCATTACTCTTCGAAAAATATATTGGGAGAATTCGAATTCATATAGGAGATTTTTGAGTTGGAATGGATTCGAATCAATTCGGATTATCTAAATGGATAGATCAATCCGGATTGTCTGAATTTAAGATTTAAGTTTTTTTAATTAAATTAAATTTTATTTTAAAAATTAAAATATTTTAAATATATCAATAGTAATATTAATATAACAATGATAATTAAATAAAAGTGAAGAATTATTTTTAAAAATAAAAAAAAATTAGATCGGTCAAGTAATTCAAGTTAGTTAGATTATAGGAGTTATAGTTATAGGATTTTTGGATTAATTTGGGTTCGAATCGAATTTAAGTTGAGAATTTTTTATAATATCTTTATTTCGATCCGATTCAAACTCATTCGATCTATCTAAATTGACATCCCTAATGCAATTAAAGCATAAACATCCATTAAGAATCCATGTGCACATGGAGGATTGGATTTGGACACAGTTGTCGTTTCTCAGTTGGACCCGATTACACTCGAGGTTATTTGGTTGCCAATTATTATTAATTTTTGATAATTTAAATATTTTATTCCTGTGATAATTAATTTTGAAAGTGATCAATCTGTCCTCGTAAAAATTGTTTATCGATCACGAGAGTAAATTTGAAAGGTACAGATAACCTAGCATAATGTCATTTGAATATCACGAACGTAGGGTGTCTTTATGGGAATCAAACTCTAGTTGTATGGAGTCCTAGCACGTGTAACACCCATTCTTAGTATAAACTGGGCTTGATTTATTTACGACGAAGTTGAGATAATGCCTCCTCCGTCGTAGTCAACTGTTGCTTCTCAATTTATCACTTTACATGTAATCATAGAGCTAAGAGATTGTTAAAATGATAAATTCTACCTTTTGTTGAGGTGGACTTGATCTATTTAAAGCTGAGTTGCACTTAGGCTTGGTCCATCTAAGGCCGAGTTGTGCCGGGCTGGGCCAGGCTCAGTTGACGATAATCTTAATTGCTGATACCTGCCTGGTTGACAGCCCACTTTTCTTTGGGGTTTTCATACGAACACCGTAAGCGCAATTCTTCTGACTGAGCGATCGAGCCGATCCACGATGAGGCGATCGAGCTTCATCCTCCGCCTCGCCCTGTCCAGCGTCATGCGCCCTGCCGCTTCCGCCCGCCTCTCCACTGCCTCAGCTCCTCACCAGCCCACCGAGCGCGTGTCCGCCATCGTCGATGAGATCTCTCGGTTATCCCTCCTCGAGGTTGCCGACCTCACAGAAGCACTCCGTGTCCGGTTGGGCGTCCAGCAGATGCCCGTCATGGCCATTTTGAACCCTGGCATGGGTGGGCCTGCCGCTGCCTTCCCCGGTGCAGGAGCCGCTGCCGTGCCCGAGGAGAAGAAGGAGGAGAAGACGGCGTTCGATCTGAAGCTGGAGAGCTTCGACGCGGCCTCCAAGATCAAGATCATCAAGGAAGTGAGAACTTTCACGGACCTGGGACTCAAAGAGGCTAAGGAACTCGTGGAGAAGGCTCCAACCGTACTGAAGACTGGGCTGCCGAAGGAAGACGCGGAGAAGATTGCGGAGAAGCTGAAAGAAATTGGTGCTAAAGTTGTGTTGGAATGAGGCAGATGGTTAGGTAGGGTCCCTGCTCCCTTCATTGCTATTACACCATTTTCGTTATTATTCTGTTTCTTGGAATCAAGAAATAAATCGATAGAAGTCGTTCCGTTGCTGTTAGTCGCAAACATATATGAATTGAATGCTTTGCATCATCAACAGTTTCTAACTTCTAGTAGTGTTTCGATTCCCTGCTCAGAAACATATATTTCTGCAATATTGTCCTTAGTTTTCATGTTATTAAAATGTAACACTAGTTAGATTATTAAATCATTCTTATTATCTGAATTTCTCAATTGGAAATGTTTCATGCATGTTCTGTATGTTTACTGCAGCATTGGTTATAGATTAAGATCTTTAGACTTTCCTAGTTATTTCTTTTGCCCTTGAAGTGTCTTATAGATACTATTGTCACTGCATAGCAATCTTCCTGCCAATTGTTTTATTAGAGCGGGCAATGATGAAACAAGAATACCTTATTGAGGAAATAGACTTAACTATGGAATTGTTTCCACAGTAAATGAGAGCAAGTATAGCACAGAGTATAGATGAGAAGATAATAGATAGAACTGAAATGATTAAAAGTAAGATATCAAAAACGGTTCTAGGTGGAGGCCTAAGAGTTGGCATTAAAATTTTATTAAAATAGGGTAAAATACACAGAGTATCAAAAAATAAGAAAATAGAGTAATAAATTAGTGAAAATCAATCAAAATCAGTGACAAAACATAGAGAAATCAATCAGTGAAAAAATTGATAAATCAGTGAAAATCATCAATGAAGAAAACCAGAAAGGAAGCTGTATAAGAAACTAGAGAAACACACAGAGGGGAGAGAAGGAAAAATTGAAGGCAAAGGTCACTAGAAATTCCAACAGGAAAAAGCACTGAGTGAAGAAAATGGATGGACATAGGAGCAGCACCTGTTGAAGGAGTAGTATTGGTTGGAACTAGGAAGTGGGATAGAAATTAGGCTTAACCAATACCTATTAAGGGATCCAAAATCTAACAAAGACATTTTTTTCTAGTGAATCGAGTGGACCGCTTGGGCTGATTTTTGAATCAACTGATTAATGCAGTCTGCCTATCTAGGTAAATTTAAAACCAAGATTAAAAAGGAACTTATTTCTCATTTTTGACACACGAAACGCATCGTATATTTTTATATTCTTCCACTATAACAACATTTTGATAGCCTTTAGCATTATTCTTTACTTATCTTTGATAGAAATAATGAGGACTCTAGAGCCTTTGTATACTCATAAATATGCTCTGAACTAGTTTGGAACTTATCGTAGAAGTGGTGGGCATGAAGGTTGCTAAGATTGAGACCCTTCTACACAGCTTCAGATTGTACTATTGAAGCATAGGTTTGTAAAATCCTACAATTTAGCATTTTTTGGAAATTATATTGAACTTAATTTAACATTGTTTGGAAATTATATTGCACTTAGAATTTATCATATGTACTAACTTTCAGTTATATTATTATTATGAAAATTTCTGAATTTGCACCATTTTAGTATCATAAACTATTCTGCATTTAGAAACTAGCAAATAAATGGAAAATGTAAGATGACTGTGAAGGGTTGAAAGTTAGCCAACTTTTACATTATTTTCTAAATTTAATTTTAATATTTATTAAACATGATTAAGCATTTTTTATGATGTAATATAAAATAGAGAATTGGAAAAGCTTAAAATCTTTTTTATCTTCTTGGAAGTTAAAAAAGGCTTCTCATATAATCCACAATTTTCTTGGATAATATGGTACAAAAGAGTTGTCTATTTCTTTTAACATCAAAATTTAAAATGTTTATTTGAATGCAAGTTTATTCATATTAAGTTATGATTGCGCGTGTCACGATCCTACATATTAACGATGAGTGATCATGAGATTGAGTTTCATGAGATCCTAGCACAATCAAGGCTGTGTAGGTTGATTTAGACCGTCGGATCTTAAGATCTTAATATCCTATTCATAAATTTGACAATCATTTTGCCTTAAGCTGCACAACTAGCCCAATGTGTTTCTTTCCTTTCCTTTTCCTTTGCTAAAAAACTCCCTTACACAGACTTTGCACCATCATCGCCTCATCTCACATTTAACAAATGAGTATTGCTAACGACTTGCTATATCTCCTTGATTGAATATTAACATGTTCAATTAAATGCATACCATTTAGGAAGGTTCTGATAATAATTCTTTTATAATTTTTTCTATCAGTGATTTATTCATTCAAATTTAGGTGGTCATTTCCTTTAATCACTTTTTTTGGATTTTTTAGATTTTTATATCTCCTCTGGGCACTCGGTCTTCAAATCAACATGATATCTATTCTCTCCATGGGATCAACTCATTCACCCTTGGTATCGAGTCTGGGCTTCGATTATTTTCTCCTACTCCACATATATTCAAGAGTCGATGGATTGAATTATTCTCTCCGACTCTACAAACATTCTAAAGTTCAGAAATCAATCTATTCTCTTTCCGACTCCATAGACATTTAAGAGATCGATCTATTCTTTCTCTAATTTTGTGAGAATTCAACAGTCGAAGGATCAAATTAGTTTCTCTATAACTTCACAGGCATTTTGGAGTCAAGGATCAAATTAGTTTCTCTATTACTTTTCTTGATCCTCGGCTGGATGATCCTGGGGCCTTGGCCTGGCACGGTATTATACTTTTTTGGTCCTTGGTTGAATGACTCGAGTCCTTGGCCCAATGTGATATTACTTTTCTTAGTCTTCGGCTGGATAAGCCATGGGTGCTTGGCCCGGTGTTGAAATACATTTTCTGGATCCTTGGCGGGGTGACCTTCGGGTCCTTGTCTCGAAACTTTTTTTTTTTTTTTGGACCCTTGGTCGGATGACCTCCAGATTCTTGATCCGCGCGTGGTAATACATTTTCTCGATCGTTGTCGGATGACCTGCGAGTCATGGGTTCGGTGCGATATTATTTTTCCTAGTTCGTGGTAGGTCGAGCCCCAGGTCCTTAGCTCATGCATGACGATGTACTGCTTTTAGGATTGAATTAAATTATTTTAATTTTAATTTAATATATTAAATTAAAAATTATTGGACTGCATTAAACTGAAACCTAGTGCAGCCAGCCCACCATTAACTACGCCAGTGCTCATGCAGGATATCTATTCTCTCAGTCCTTGGCTAGTCGAGCTCCCAAGTTCTTGCCTTGTGTGGAATATCTATTCTCCTACCCGGGTTGTTTAGCTTGACAGGGATGTATGTTTTTTCAATCCTTGGCTAATTGAGTCCTTAGGTCCTTAGTTAGGAGTAAACTTGTCAAACGAGTCAACCCAAGGTGAAGTGGCTAATCTGTCAAAAATCTATCATATGGCGAGGGAGACGGGATGGAGTGGGCTGGCCCACTAATTTGATGAGTTAAAAAATCTCTAACCCAATCCAAAATGAATTGCAGCTTAGATGGATCAACACTAAAAAATTAAAAAGTAGAAAAAATATTAAAAATTTTAAGTTTAAATTATAGTTTAAATAGGTCAAGTTGAAAATTTTAAATTTGGATTACAGTTTAAATGTGTCAAATCTATTGAGTATTCTAATTTAATTTTAAATTTTAAAGAAAAAAAATTTTCTCAATCCGCGGATCAATCCAAATCCACCACGGACCAATTTATACAAGTTGTGGGCCTAGATGGGTCGGCTCATCTGAATCTATTGATAAAATTTTTATCCAATTCACTTAAATTATTTAACAGGGTGAACCAAGTTGATGGATCCAATTTAAATTGACGGCTCTACTTACATCATAATTTCATATATATATTTTTATATTACATTTTAAAATTTAATTTATGTAAAGATTTAAATTTATATGTCTTTAAAATTATTTACCAAATTCTAAAAGTATTTTTAAAATATAAAATTATTTCAAAAATTTTATATGAAACATAACATGAAAACACTATATGAAAGCATAACATGAAAATGCAATATGATACACTACGCTTGGGTCCCACACTCATACAGTGGATTCCACATCTATGCAGTATAGTGTATCATGTTGCATTTTCATGTAGTATATTATTTCTCTTTTAATAAATTATTTTTATATTATAAAAATAATTTAAGGTTTGATTTTAAATGATTTTTAATTTAAATGTTTTTAAATTTTTTTAATTATTATATTTTTAATACAAAATAATATAAATTTATATATTATAAATATATTAATTAATTAACCGTTTATTTAATTAATTATTAAGTTATATAATATATATAGTTAATTAATTATTA
>JBBMKF010000002.1:5042570-5064578 GCA_037834155.1 Curcuma caesia | reverse complement strand
TGGATGAAATGAAAGGTAAGTAACCTTCATTTAAGAGGATTGAATTGTATAAGATAAATGGATCTTGAGAAAAGATTCTGATATATGCCAAAGAGGGAGATGTAGAGTTTAAGTTAGGAAACTCTCATTCATTCTTTGACACGAGAAGAAACACTAAGTAGGAAGTTGGGTTAATGAGTTAGCCTAACTTAAATATATTGTCAAATATCAAAAAGGAGAAAATTATTGATACAATCGATATCAAGTCAAGGTTGACTAAGTTGACTAAACTACGTTTTACTCTATTTGGATTTTGATATTTAATCAATATGTTAGATGTGGTGAAGAAAAGTTAAGTAGATTGAGGTTAACTAGATATTTGATCGTGGAGAAATCCAAGTGGATCATAGAAGACCAAACACTTGGCACAAGACGGAAAGTCCAAGTACGTGGGTCACGGCTAATTGGACATTTGATGATCAAAAGTCCAATAGAGAGTTAGCATGATGAAAAATCAAAGTAGGTCACGATTGACCTTACACTTGGTGATCAGAGATGACAGAAGTTCGAGTCGTGAAAGACCGGACACTTGATATGAGTGTGGAAGTCCTGTCAGGTTAAGATTGAATGGATGCTAGGCAATGAAAAATTTCAGCATGATATGGATGATCGGATGTTGGACAGAGGAAGTCCCAAGTTGATCGGATATTGGACAATAATGAAAAGTTTCGACAGGTGACCTTATGTTGAGCAAGGAAGTCTTGGTAGGGTGAGATTAATCGGATACGAAGTAAGACACAATTTCAACCTTGAAAAGGATGAAATTAGAGTTAGTAATCGATTGTCAAGAAATAGCAATCGATTAATAAACCCTAAATCCTAAAAAAAGGATTTACTGTGTGATCAATGACTTGATAAATCCTAAATTCGAAATTCAAGGTTGCCCCATTTAACCAATCGATTGCTATTTGACATCAAACACTAATCAATTGATGTGATTGGTAGACTGTGGCTAGTGGACAGAAGACTTCTAAATCGATTGGGCAGTTCAACTAGAAGCTGTTAATAGATTAGAACAATTGATTAGTTAAGTAAAAAAATAATATTCTGCAAATTGAAACGGTCGGGTCTGATGTGACAATCGATTGGTGAAGCAAGCAATTGATTGTTAGGCGGAAATCAATCGGAATGTATCTTTAAAAAAAGAGGATTTTGAGGTAAATCAACAATGTCAATTCTTGGAAGTTTGAGAACGAAGTGCTCGTGTATTTCCATACTAACAAGAGGTATTCTAAAACAACTAACAGTGATCAAAAGCGAAATTCTTGTAAAGTTGTTACTTTCTTTGTATTTACTTTTGTATATTTATTTTCTCTACAGCTCCAAAAGGTATCCGAGAAGAAAAAAAAATAGTAGTGGAGGATCGTTAGGACTAAACTTTGGATTAGTCGCCTTATGCGGATATCAAGTAAAATTAAAATATTGTGCATGTGATGTCAAAGTTAAGTAGTCAAGTATTCTATTGTGCTTTCAAATGACAAATCCATAATCAAAACGAAACGTTCGAAACTATTCACTCCTCTTCTAGCTCTCATGGATCCTAACATCTTAAAACTGTTATCATCTGGGAAAGTGGAGATGTTGAACAGATAGGGGAGGAAGATCCATGAGAAAGTAAAGAATCAGATCGATCAGCTTAATTCTGAAAATATGACATCTAAGTGATAGAAATGGACGAAGCTGGAGATGAATTGTATTATTTGTGGTTTAACATCACAATCATCCCATTTTGGCCGCTTGTGAGAAATGATCTTTAACAAGGTAATGTGCCTAGTTGTTTCCACTTATCTTTATAGCAAGGTATGTGATAAATCAAATTTTTATAACTATATATTACACAATCAAAATAATAAAATGAGTTTCTTATCCCTACTTTATTATCTTAATTAAAACCTTTTTACATTTAATGACTATGATTACTGAACTAAACTAACATGAAATGCACCCAAATATATATATGTGTTTACCACCTTAAAAACTATAACAAAACAATCATGAAAAAATGAATCTAATGCAAAAACAAATTGATTTCAGAGATAAATAAGTCTTCTGAACACATTTACGATATATATCTTTTTGTTTTGTTCTTTACACACCTCAAGTTAAATGAATTAATTAGAAGAGATAGGAGATCTTTATACATCAAAAGACTGCAACTGATTTGTTATTATTAAAACTAATGTATATATATAAACACACTATTAGTTTTCAAATATATATATTTACAAACACTTAACTTTATGTAAGACTAAATGAGTGAATAATGTTTAGTCTCAAAGTAATTTTTTTTTAACAAAAAATGAGACTGACTTTGAAACCATATTAAACTCAATTTTAGGATAACAGATTAAAGGTGTAAAGTTATCCTCCTCTCCCCTCGTATTCACTCTTTTTTTTAATAATAAAAAAATATAAATATTTTAAAAGTTTGAAATTAGTTTTTTATGAGATAACGGTGAATATAAGATTATAAAAATAACAATTTTTTATCTTCCATCGCAAACCTAAGTTAGTAAAATTAAATAAAATATTTCTTTCATATGAGTATCAATCTATCACTTGCACGTCAACACCCGGTCCTCACGTAAACGCGTTCATGCTTTTTCCCTCCCTTTTTTTTCACGTCATAATATGACAAACATATAAATGGGAGAGACAAAAAAAAAATCGATTGACTTAGTCAACTAATTTCAAATATATATATATATTCTATTACAATTATTTTTAAACAAATTTTATTTCTTTTAGGTGAGAATTGAAAATCAGAATAATATAAAATCTCATCTTTAAATTCTAAAACATTAAATCCAAATATTAAGTCCAATGTTTTTTTTAAAAAAATATTGAGTTATCCTCTTCCACATGACAACCAACGTGAGTCAAAAAGGGACGGTACAAAATTGTGGAATGGATTTGTATGAATACCATGCAATGTATTAAACCATTTTAAATTAATTCAATCGCCATCATTAACACTTAATTCCATTCAAATACTTCTAGAACACGCCTTGAATCAATCGACACACAAGTTAATCCCATTTATAATCATTCATTTCATGACTAAAATTCCAATTAATCTATTTTTTCCATTCCACGAGTGTATATAATTATTCCACGCGTTGTTATTCATTTATATATTATTTTCTGAAAGGAACATTTAAATTTTGAATTAAAAAATTACCAGACACTCTCTAATTATCAATATCATTTTATGCAATTTGATGCTACAAAAACTTCAATCCAATTAGCAAATTAAATTTTTGATTATGATAGAGTACTTATTCTGAAATAAATGATTAATTAATTATATATCACCCATAGACTCAGTCAATATTCTTCCATTATTCCAAGTCCACTTGCCTAACCTCTCTCTTTATAAGTCCTCTTTATCTTATCATGACCTCGAGTCAACAAATCTAATTCAACACAATTCTATTTTAAAGTAATATAATTAAGAAAAAAATAAAATATAATTAAGAGAAATTGAGGTCCATGCTTGTGTATAAGTAAACAACACTCCCTCTTTCTTCAAGCGAAAAACATTGAGAGAGAGAGAGAGAGGATGAGTCTCCACAAGAACATGTCGAAGAGCTATTCTTTGGTGAACATCCCCTTCTCATGGGAGAACCAACCAGGGATTTCGAAGGTCATACCGCAAGAAGAAGAAGACGACGACGACTACAACAAAGGCAACAGTAGTGTCTCAGCCATGCAAGAAGAGAAGCCAAAGCTTATTAAATTGCCGCCGCCGCCGTCCCAGAAGCGCCCGCAGCCACTTCATGACGGCGCCATACACGTGCCTTTGCCTCCCTGTGCGTTTCAGTCGATGCCGATGACTATAATGACGACGAAGGAGGGGGGAGGAGGCGATCCCTTCCTCGCGGCGTACATGGAGTGCACCAAGAGCAGGAGGCGGCCGAGGAAGATGGACGGATGGTCGAGGATTCGCAAGAGGATCAGTATTGGATTTGGGTGCGGTAGCAAGTGGGCCTGTGAGGTCAAGGAGGACACCATGATCAGAGTTCATCAAGATAAATACTACGTTTAATTCTTTTTAATTATTTCCTCAGTTGGATGAAAATTGTCCAGTGATTCTCCAAAAAAAATCACATCCTATGGACGTCCTCTCCAACATCATATATATAATATTTATATTTGATTTCAATCTCAACGAAGGATTTCTACCATTTCTATGTGTATACATAATCAACCACTTGACATGAGACTCATCATATTTGTGCTTCATCAAGAGTAGAAACCAAAATTTAGTAACAATTGATATGTTTATATGAATTCTTTAAAAAGATTCAAAGCCAAGTAACTAACAACCTTCATGGCGAAGTCATTGGAAAATAGTACTTTGTGTGCCTTTGTAAATGTTTATTTTTTTTAATTATTCGAGATTGTGTTCTTTCCTTTATACTATTGGAAGAAGAGATATAAGTATAGCTTGTCAAATATCTAGGATCTTCAATGCGGGAAGGTTCCTGTTAATCCCATGTGGTCGAGAGTCCGCCTGAGACCATACCGATCCACAGCCCTGTTAGCGGCTCTAAAACCGTCTCCGTATGTGGAAGAAAGATCTGCTTCTATCTGATGCTTGAAGAAATCTCCGAGCTTTCTCTCTGCCGCAGTTCGAGCACCTTTTTTCGACGTACCAGTTGACGATGAAGATGAAGAACTGGAGGCGACGCTGCTGCCAGCCCCTGATATGATCTCAGAATCCAGCCACATGTGACCGAGCACCTGACAGATGCCTTCTTCGACTTCCGGCTCGAGAGAACGATATCCTGCAAATCCAAGCATATAAGGCACTCAGATTGTATTGCAGTGATAGATTTTCGAACAGCATCAAGAACAAGCCTGAACTATCTGGCTCTCGATCAAGCTGCAATAAGTAATAGATTCCAAAGATTTAATTTCCACTGAAGAACAGCATAGGAATATACGACTATAATGTGCTTGGAGCATTTCTTACTGCTATTATTTCTTCGATGCTCTGATGACAAGCAAGCAATTAGATAGAAACTGATAGAAGGTGCAGTTTTTCGTCGGTGAATTGAAGGACCGAAACATAAAAAGTGGCACAAAAACTAGTCTTGGAAGTATGTGTGTCATGTTCTCTTTGTTCTTGATAATAATGGAAGTTGCAAACGAGAATCCTTCAGTTTTATTGGACAGCAGATAACTAGCAATCGTTGATCCATCAGGTTGAGGAACATCTAAAAGGATATCTTTATACCAAGGAATGAAATCTCAAACCGTTTCATCCGATACGAGTGAAAAATTTCATTCCGCCCGCGGACCGAAACCGATATAGTCAAGCCTCTGGTGCTAATGCACCCCGAGGCCCCGCCAAGCTCTCGTGACTCTTCTGTAGGGATCCCGCTGCCGTACTGCCCCTCTAGAGGCGTCGCCGGGCTCACGCAACGCCTCCGGTGTCGGGTGTCTACGGGGATGCGATTGTGCAGAATAGGGAACAACAAACTTAAATTTAATTAAATTAATAATTTCAATCAACACCCAACTACTATGATTAGGATAATTTAAATATGCTTAATTAAAACCTAATAAATAGTTAATATATTTAACTCATTATATATATATTTAAAAAATAGTTAATATATTTTAAAAATATCGAAACTATATCGGTATAATACAATACGATACCGAAACGGTATCGTTCCGATCTAAAATCGAAATCTTGGCATGGATCGAGATTTTAAACCTTACTTTATACTGCCATAAGCATAACCTAAATCAACACAATGTTGATCAGTTGAATAGCAGAGCAAAACTACTACTGGTTAACTATTATCGTTCAAGATTCAAGCTATTGGGTCATAAGAGATCAGATTAGTGTGATAGCTATGACCTGCTGGATGCTGCAGAGAATAGCTACTACAGGATAAATATTATGCTTCAAGATTCAAACAATAACAGATCAGATATGTCATAGCAATTTGTTAAACATATAAACTATTTATTTAATAAGCTCTCAATAGAAGGTTTGGTTTTATGCCCAGACGATTAATTATAGAAGTTTATTTAAGATGGAGAGAGCCTCATTTTCCGGGCAGGGCCGAGCCATCAGTGGCATGTCAATCTAGAAGCAATCTGAACTGAGGATGGAGTTTTGAATTTTGAATTCCATAAACTATCTTCTTAATAGTATGAACCATCTCCTTAATAGTATCCAAGGAAAAAAGCATGAGAGAAAGATACCTTTCAGGCGTAACCATGCGTGCATCATTTCATGAGCCAATATAGAGCCAGTTAGCAATCTGCACATGGAAAAGAAATCTAATATCAATCCAAGGGAGAATCCAGTATTTCATAGTTCTGTTGCAGAAAACAAATGTATGAACTTCTTCACAATTCAGAGAAAGAAAGCATTTAGAGTCCAATATGTAGCTGAGTTATTTAGCTGAAAATATGAAGTGACTGCAGAAAAATTCTGGGGAAGGTGTATAAGATATAAGATAGAGAGAGAGAGTGATGAAATAGAAAAACAATACCTGGGTAAACCATATAGTATAAGAATTGCTGTCACTTCACACCGTCGGACCAGCCTATATGACCCTGTTATCAAATCTATGAATCTGTTTCCTGGCCCCATTGTTGGCCTCCTCAAAACCTAAATGGTAGTTTTCTCATCAGTGATCTTTAAACAAGTCAGTCTCAACTGTTTGGGGTTGGCTCTTCAAAAAATGTAAAAAGATTAAAAATGGAAACCGAAGATGGCAAAGTGAATTCTTACAGTTCTAACGATCTGCTCTTCAGAAAGGCAGAGACCTCTAGTTTCAGGGAGATGATGTGTGCCCTGCTCTCAGGAGTAAATAGAAATTGTTATTGCAAGATTTTTCAAAAACAAAGTATATGTTTCTAAAGTACACATTATTTTTCTAAAAGGATTATTTATCATCTTACATTCTTTTCACCTTCCATAGCCTCATTCAGAGCTTGCCTCTCAACTAGAAGCAATGGAATCTGTTGTTCCACTTTCATGTTTAAACCTTCATAAAATTCTTGTATATCCAAGTAGAGAGGTTGGCATTCGCTTGTGTCCATTATTGAAAAATTAAGACACTCGAGGCAAAGCTTACGGCCATCATCTAAAGTTACATATTTTGCATCTCTTGGCTGAACAAAGAATAATTAAAAAAGGTAAAGCAATTACACTTACAGATGAAAACAACAAATAAGAACATACAGTAAGATTACTGAAGCATATTACACTGGTTGCAGTGGTCTTGCATTATTATTACATGCTACATACCAGGTCAGAATGAATAATAATAAGTGAAATGACGAGTTGCTTTATAGCGACTACTGTGTACCAACCTCCATTCTTTCACAGCTACAACACCTTGGAGTGCCATCACGCTCGTGTGTTGGACAATACTTCTGCCCCCAAAAAGGATGAGCTCGGTATTCAATACGACCATCTCTAATTTGTGGAATCTGAAAAAATTTATTAAAAAAAAAAGTAAAGAAAAGGATGGCATATCCAGAATCAGATATTGCACGAGAAAAATAAATATCAACTGCATGAAAAATGCTTTGAAGCCTCATGAAGTCATTGATGTCAATGAACAGCAGATATCATGAAGTAAACAGCCTGGAGATAAGAATATTGCTGATGCTAAATACTATAGGACATGGGTTTAACACAAGTAAAATTAGCCTTCCCTAACAGTATGACATACACTGAATAAAGATGTCTGTTAAATACTCAAAATAACTCAGGAAGAGGTGCAATATCTTTTTATATGGAGGTACAACGTTACTATGAATACTGCTTGCTTATGCAAAAAGGACAAAAAAACACATGTATAAACACCGTAACACAGTTTAACTTGACACCCTTAAATTTAAGGAGGAATAACGGATTTCCTCACATAATGCCACCCAAATGGAGTGAAACCGGCATTAATTAATCAAAATTTAAAAATTGAACATCCTTCAAAAGGATAGTAAATAAAAGTTATGAAATCAATGGACACATTAGGGTCACTCATAACAAAAATTTAAAATCTCATTCCAAGCAGGGGTTGGTCCTCAGTAAGAATGAAATTAAAATGCTTTGTGTTGTTTCAACAATGCCAGCAATTGGTGTCAATCATTCCAATGATAAGGAGGAGGAAAAAGAAGAAGAGGAGGAGGATTGCTTACCCACGAAGTGTCACCGGCGCGCAACACAACCTCGACATCACTCTCGCAAACTGACACTGGAGAAAGAGGAAGCTTTAAGGGTGTCTGCACTAGGTTTTGGGCATAGAGGAGGGCTTAACACAGAGGAGTCGGTGCATAGATTCTCACAAGGATGAATGATTCATAGCTTCTTTGAACAAAGGATCAGCTCCTCAATTTGCTGGTTATTGAGGCAATGAATAATCTCAGAGCTTCTTGCAAAAGATGCCAACGAAGGATGAGCGATTTGATCACAAAAACGGCACAAAGTTTAAGTTTCGCTCATTTGCACTCGCCCACTCATGTAACGGGTATTTCAAAGCCTCTTGCATGGCAGATGGTAGGTGGAATGAAAATTTTAGCCTCTATCAACAGGCACAGCTTGAGTTTTTAAGCACTGCTCATTACTGTAATGATAATAGATTCTGTTCTTTGCTTCATCAAGAGTAGAATGACAAGATACACGCACAACAAAAAAGGCAAGGATATGAATTGTCAACTGATCTCACTTTGGAGTATTGTAAAGGCAAAAGAAGGAAGACAAGTTCATAGTGCCTACATACATTACTTGGAAACTTCCAATCACAAACTGGATAAGATAACTACAATGCAAGGTTGGATTTCAATTCCCTTGATTCAATATAATCTCATAATTATATACATTCATGACTATCATCGTAGTTCCTAATATCTTGGAACATCATGTCAAACAGGTTTAATTGTCTAGAAAAATGTTGGAAAGTCTGAACTTTGATCTCAAATTAATTAGAAAGTTAGTAGGAAATCCCAAATTGATGGAATTGTGATTTGTTGTTTTTAGAGGTTATTTTTTACCTGTTGTATTCTCCAATAACTGTAGGATTTGCCTCTAGGTCTTTCTATTTCTCATTTCCATATTCTAGAACAATCATTTTGTATTTCCTCCTTTGAGAATAAAGGAAATTGTAGTATTGATTATTTTCAAAATCTTATACTTGTTTCATGGAATCAGAACTCAAAACAACCTAACTGTATAACCAGAAGCAATGGCTGATTCCTCTTCTACCTCTATCCATCAACAAGCCTCCCCTCCATCTTCCACCTTCTCTACCCTTTGATAACCCTTATTTGCAGATTAGTTGACACAAACTGAATGGGAGAAACTTCAGAGAATGGTTTCAATCTATTTTCTTGTAATCAAAGGCAAAGGGAAGTATGGTTCTCTCTCAGACTTACCCACCACTATCTGTTGATGCACCGAAATACTTAACTGGAGAAGTAGGTAATTATTATGGTAGGGCTAATTAATTTGATGGAGTCAAATACTGAGCATACCTAACTATTCTACATAATTGCTCAAGAGATATGGGAGGTTGCTTAATAAATTTATTCCAATCTTGAAAGCACAGCCCAGTGCTTACAGATTGGGTCTACAATCCACAAAATTCAACAAGGTACTCTTAGTGTTACGAATACTATGACTCACTAATAGAGTTATGAAAAGAGATGGAACTTTTTGTGATCCAAAGTGGGAGTGCCTGATTAATGGTCAGAAATATAGTAAGATGTTAGAGGAAGGGAGTCTGATTTCATAAGAGCTCAAAGGCTATCTCTATGAAATGAGTGGTCAGTTGCTTGAGAGAATGATAGATTTGCATAAAAGCTTTAATACTAAGTGATGGTAAACAAGTAAATTGATGGGAAGTTTCATTTTTTTTCAACTGATAGATTTCTCCCAGGGAAGTGTAGGACAGTTAGGATCTTAATCCTAGATTAATTAGAAAGTTGATAGGAGATCCTGGATTGATGGAATGGTGATTCGTTGTTACTTTTAGATGTTAATTTACCATAGTGCATTCTCCCATAATTATGAGATTTGGCTCTAGTTAAGTGTTTTTCCTTTCTAATTTTCTTATTTAGAATAATCATCTTGTATTTATTCCTTTGAGAATAACAGAATTGTAGTACCGATTGTTTTCAAGATCCTATTCTTGAAATTATGAATAGTTTGAAAGTTGATAGGAGATCCCTGATTGATAGAATTGTGATTTGTTGCTGTATTTAGAGGTTAATTTACCATTGTGTATTCTCCCATAATATGAGATTTGGCTTTAGTTAAGAGATTTTTTCTTTCTAATTTTCTAATTCAGAACAATCAACAATCATCTTATATTTATTCCTTTGAGAATAATGGAATTGTAGTACTGGTTGTTTTCGATCCTATTCTTGTTTCAAAAACAATATGGGAAGCAAAATACTTACAAAATTTTTGCATACATCACACTTTGGATGATAGAGTTTTCTGTGGCAAGGCTTGTGGTAAGGATTATTCCCATGCATAGAGAACTGCAAAAAATAGAAATAAAAAAATAACAGACCGTTAGATGCAATTTAATGCAAAGAGGATGTCAGTGAAGCTCTCAATTATCACCTCATAGTCTGTTATTGGTCTATTGCACTCATGACACCGAAAACACTCCGGATGCCAAACAGAACCAGCAGCACTCAGATAGCGATCATGGCCAACCTCCTTGTTGCATCCCGCACATCTCCTAAAAAATGTGAGGGAAAATGCTTATGAAACAAATATCTAAAAGTGTTTCTGTAGATATTGAAACATGAAGATTATTCTGTTATTCTTTAGCCAGTAGATTTGCTGCAGAATCAAATTGATTTGACATCATGACTTGAATATACAAAGAAGAAATTGTCTACTCAAAATTTAAATACTTTGCCTATAAAACTGGATTTAATTTGTCGTGGAAATTCCTAAAAATGACGGTTGTATTTAGTCGCGTCTAAGAAAGTCACAGAAAGAAATTGTGGCCATCCATGTATATCCTTATTCCTTTTCCTGCACTAGCTGAGAAATTATATTCTTGTATTGTGAGTCATTTGCCTCATAACTGCACTTGCCAAGAAAATGTCAATTCTTGGTTCCCCAAATCAGTTACTTTTGCAAAAATCACCATGATCATTGTTATCGTTGTTCAACTCATGTTTGTCCCAACTATTTAGTCAACTACCTCCATTGGGCTTTATGCAGGGCATATCACTAATCTATTCAAATTAATTAAATCATTTTTTATTTGATTGACTAATATTCTTTGTTTTCTCTACCCTTCGACCCTAATAAATTCAACTCCTATAGATAAAAAATCAACCAATCATTTTTGACATGTCCATACCATCCCAATCTACTTTCTTTCATTTTATCATTTATGGAGCTATACCTAATTGCTCTTAAATATTAGCATTTTTTACTTTATCCTTTTAATGAATGTGTTGCTTCCCATACCATAGTCTTATAAAAATTTTCCTACAGCCAAATTTCAGTCATTGATAGGGGTGAGCAACAATTCGGTTAAACCGAATAAATCGACCGAACCGACCGAATTAAAAAATTCGGTTCGGTTATTTCGAAAATTCAGTTATTTTTTCTATAAAAATCGGTTAATTCGGTTAATTCGGTTCGGTTTCGGTTTTAAAGTTTCTTATTCGGTTAAACCGAATAAACCGAATAAACCGAATTATTCAAATTTTAAAAAATAATTTATAAATTTTAAATAACTAAATTTATAAATCCCTAATTAATTAATAAAATTTTTATAATATTTAAAAAATTCGGTTAATTCGGTTAATTCGGTTAAAAACCGAATTAACCGATAAAATATCGGTTCGGTTTATTCGGTTTTTATTGGAAAATTCGGTCGGTTCGGTTGGTTTGAAAAAAATCGGTTTATTCGGTTTTCGGTTTATTCGGTTCGGTTCGGTTCGGTTTTAACCGAATGCTCAGCTCTAGTCATTGATGTGTATGTCAACTGCACTTGTGTAATGCCAGTACACAGAAGCACTCTAACTTGTCAACCCACCACTAGAAGTAGAATCATTCATTCAGACACCATAAGGTATCAATTTGACAATTATTCTCAATGTACTATAGGTTACGTCCCCAGCAGCTTAAGGTTTTAGATAAATCAGCAGTGATTAAAAATTTAATGCATTATTTTCATAAATATAATCATATCAATAGGGTAAAGCTTAGAGAAAATGTGACCATGAATATAATATGCATTATCCCACAAGCAAATCAAGCTCCCAGATGGACTTGAAGTGCTAACAGAATTCATAGATGACTTTTTATAATTGCTTGCCCTATGTTACCCATTTTTGCATTAGTATATTGTATAAGCAAATTGAGCAAAGTGATATCACAAGTAGACAAACCATAGGAAAAGTACCTGTAGACAGGAGGAAAGATATTTGGGAATGGTTGATAAAGTCGCCCATTTTGATGGGGAGGAGACTCACTATTCAAACTTTCTTGTAAAGCCCTTGCAAGTTGTTCATCCTCCTCTAGGTGAGCTTTATTGTCTGTAAAAGGAAAGACATGCTATTTAAAGAAGAATAAATAACATAAAAAGTGTGGAAAGAGAGAGCATATATTGAACTCATTCCAGATAAATGGAACACAAGCGAACTATTTGTTGTCCAACTAAAAAACTAAAAAGAAATCAACTTTTTTTTTCTAATGGTGGAAAGATAGGACTTGAAGCTTCCTAGTTCACAGATTAGGAGGAACAGATTGAACTGAAGGTTTTTGTATACCTGAGGTGAGGTTAAGCCAGCTTAATTGTGTAGTCAGGCATGGTTAAGTAGACATTGATTTTTTATAGGTCGTATCAACTACTTAATTTGCAAATTTTGCAAGAGACACCACTATTAATCTGTTAGGGGAGCAAACAAGTTATAAGTCCAAACTATTTGGGGTCGATAGATACTAGATCTTATCTTCCATTGAACTATATGAAAAGCTATATCACGTGATTATAATAGAGTTTTGTTAGAAATATATACCTCTAATTATAGGACTATATGTCATCTTTCAACAATCCTATATCATCTTAAAATATTTTTCTCATTTTAAACCTACCTCTCGCATCTTCAGCTCTAGTCATTTCAATTAGTCTAATTATACAAAATTTGATCATTTTCAACAAGTCTATGCCACCTTAAAATATTTTTACATTATATCATCATTTTTTTTTGTAATCTAGGTATCCAACTCTTCAAACCAATTAATCCTAGAAATGACCAGCCCCGCCCTGCGGAAGTTTTCCATTGATCACCAAGTAAATCAAGAAGCATGAATGGCTCATCGCTCCACAACCAACATTCTAGGGTTATCTTCCCACTAGAAGAAATTAATTTGCAGTGTGTCGTAGCTAGGAATCGACCTCGTGGATGCCTAATTAACTGTGAAGCACTTTGCTGTTGCACCATGGCCCTGAGGCTTACATTATATCATCATTGAAGTTACACCCAATTGTTCTCATGTAATAGTTTTTTTTTTTAATTATTTCTAATTGTCTCATATATCCATCCTAATGAATAAACATCTAACTTATTCATATCTCTATTAAATTATTATTTGTGTTGTTTCCTAATTGCCCAAAAATCAATAGTCAAACTCATGCAAGGTTGGGGAAATTGTGCTAGTTGACCCATACACTCATGTAAGTTTAAGACTCATACACCAAAGTAAAATAGGTCAAAGTCTGAAAGGCCCTTGACTTGGACTTAGATGGAGTTCTCATACAGCCTTTTTCCGAGTCATAAGGTCATGAACTTGGTTCGCAGGACAATTCAACTCAATACTTTCTGCTCAAGTGCATAGCATTTGTCAACCTAATTTTTTGGTGTTTTTTCATTTTCAACATTCCTTGCTCTCTACACATCAAATCTTGCTTCTTTCATAACATCAAGCTTAATAGGTGAGCCTCTTCTCGTTTCATAATTGCCTTCTTTATCTCACATCCTTTTCTTCTCTTCTTCATCTTCTCTTCTTCTGTGGCTAAGTTCTCTGCTGATTATCCAATACCCACCACCACTATCCTGTGCTTGAAACAGGTTACATCAGCTTATACTCTTCCTCACTGATTTTCCATTCCCCCCTTTTTTCTTCTTTGTTTTTGCATGCTACATGTTTTTGGGTTTTATGCTTGTATTGTGTTTGAATGTCGAAGCACTCAACTTTTGTATTACTAGTTGAAAACTTGAGGTTGTGAATTAGTTCTTAAAGTCAGAAATGTGTTCATATTTAGTTATCAATGCTTTTTGAAGGTATATTGAGTTTAATTCAGAATCATGTGATGTGTTAATTGAGTTAGATTATTGATCATGATTTATTTCAACTAGAATCATTTTTTTCATTTTATTGGTAAATTATATTGAAATTTATCTAATCATAGATTCTTACGACTCTAAGATCCAAGTCCATGGATCCTTGTTTGAATCTATATAGTATAGTCAGTCTGTTAGCCTTGGACCCAAAAAAGGTATAGTTAATTGTATCATGGCTTTATTAAACTTTTTGACCTAAACCCAAAAATCACAAACGTCTCAAGAATCACCTGTGTAGTTCAGTTATCTGCTCATTATCCTATTATAATACCATCATCAATATCTAATTGTTAAATAGATTCAACATCTTAAAACTTGTTTTCGAGGTAAAGTACATTTCATATCTTCAACTTAAAAATTTTTAGCTTTTATAGTTCCTTGCAAAAATTCAAGTTTATTCTATTTTTGCCCTCTCAACTACAAAGGGTGCAAAGAAGAAATAAAAATAATTTGTAGCGAAGAAAATATTGGAATCCACAACATCTACAATCTGCAGTCACCAAGTTTACCTACATCTTCAGTAAAATGCAGAAGATCAAATAAATATAGGCAGATACTAACATTAATATCAAGCAAGCAAGTACCTAGTAACAGTAAAAATTCTTGAAGTTAAAGATGTTAGTGGCAAACAGACTTATAATATCACACTTACAAATGGCACTGATACATCCAGAGTAGGTTGGCAATGGAAAGTCAAGGTTGGCAATGGAAAGTCATTCTCAGTGAGAAAAAAGCCAATTGTTGGACAATTTTAAGATATGAAAATGAAGGAACAAGACCAATGTTACTGCTATAGGTTCACATCAGGAAGGTCTTGTCTTTGTAGATGAAAAATTAATACATACTATAGAGAAAACAAAAAGACCATCAGCAGTAAACCATAGTTAAACATGAATTAGGAACTTCACAGCTGACACCTGTCAGTTTCTCAACTTAAGTAAGCACAATATTTTCTTTGTTGATAAATACGTATCATGTTTGATGTTATTCTCCTTAGTCGATTCCTCTTGATGCACATTATTACTACAATGTTGATTCTTTATGATAGTCATAAATAAATAGTTGATATGGCATCAACATAATACTAACCAATAGCCTTGCCCTTGTCCTGCTCTTCTTCCGCTAGTGAAAGAGCGAGTGCATGATCATAGTCTTCGTCTTCATGTTCCCGGTGAATATCCTTGCACCAGGTATTTCATAAAATTTCAGTGAGCAAGGTTGTGAGCAAACTTTCCTACTTGGATCATTTATATATGAAGCAGTGATGAAGCTATACAGCAGAAACAGATTTAACATATTAGATAAAGGCTAACGTGTGTTGAGAGAAATTCAAGAATCCTAACTCTATAGAAATTCTAGGAATATTCAGCACCATCAAGTCATGAACCAGCCTGAGAAAGAAGACATACAATTAGTCATTTCGTAAAGCAGTCCAATCACCAATGGTCAATAAAGTATGGATATTGGCATAAAATACATAATTGGCACGATGTGAATACCAAAATATGTTACATCTGCAAAATAATCATTGTATTACAGCAGACAGTGCTTAAGTATCGTAGATGATTCATGATAGCTGTAGTAGCAGTCAGTAACTGTAAGCTGTTAGGATGCAGTGTTAACAATTGCCAGTATGTAAGTAAAAGGATGAAGAGCTGTACTACTAAGAAATTTCAGCTAAAAATAAATTTGACTGAGAACCAAGGACTTTATGACCTAGATACATGGCATTGTCATTGCAAACTTGCAATCAGGTCAACTGGAGTTTTGCTACTGAGACAACAAGGACTTACAGAAGCTACGAGATTTTAATCATCCCTATTTCTTTTCCTTCCATAAGCCTAGTGATTTTGAAGAGAGAATTCATTGTTCTAAAATGCTTCGGTGTTTGCAACATACAACACAATTCATTACTTTTCTATGTGATCTTCTCTAATCACTATATCCATTACATAGTATACACCATCTAAAATAACCAATGCATCTTCTACGTCAAACACATCCAGTATCCACTCCATCCACTATGTAAGAACTTCATCCACCAAATCCATTAAAAAGAATTACTTCCACCTGAGTCCATCACACACATGTTGATGTACAAGCCTGTTGAGTTGGAAACAAAAAAACTGGGACCATGAAACACCCTCATCTTGATAATGTTCTGGTTGTGGAGCAGTAAAGAGCATCAGGTTCACAACAATGTGATTAGTTCTGGACTATGTACATCCACTTGACCATCAACATCCTCTTCATCAATTCCTTCCAACCAAATAAATTTTAACAATGATGGATTATTAAAAAAGGTTCACAACTCCTGAAAAGGAGTTTTTCAGTTTGATAACTTGGCATTTTCCTTTCATAAGGCACTTCAATATTGGTGGCAAGTTACAGAAAAAAGACAAGGGAGCTTGAGATCCCCTTATTAATAGCATTATAAGAAGACCATCTTATTAATTGCATTGTGAAAAGACTGTCTGTGTATTTTTCACGTCAAAAATTGATTTTTGAAAACAAGCAAAATATGTATTCCAGAATTGATAGCATTATTACCAATGAACTAGATGGTTCATCCCAAAAACCTTCATATGAGTGCCCTCCATGGGACTGACCAGCTGAAATGATAAGAGTTGATTCTTCAACAATTTCATTTAACCAAACCATAACGCTAAATGTTTGATTGTGTATCCCTCACAGTATTTGCCTGTGCAATGACAAGTCTGATTAACAACCCAGTCCAAGAACCAAACCAAAGAGGCATACAATCATACGCAATTCATAATTTTGATATATTGGATAGTATGGGATGACTCAACCTTTTGACAAAAAAAGACAATGCCTACTGCTTATAAGAAATTCACAAAATCAAGAATGCAAAAGGACTGGAAATTTTCTGAGTTCCAAACGAACACAAAAATTTTGGAATGGTCAATTCGTGCAGCACATGTCATGAAGTAGAAGTTGAACACCAATCAAATTTTAAACGCCTCAAAGTTTGTAGTAGGAAAGGTTTTGGCAACCAATTTGATGTTCACAATCAAAAAAATATTTTGAACGTAATTCCTAAATGAGTAAAGCTTCTTTTTTCCGCAAAATTACTCTCTCGAGTCACACAAGTAAGCACGTTATTGATAAGAAGACAAGTTATAGTATTTCATGCAATAAGAATCCCCCCAAAAGGGAGCTAAATTCAAATTCAACAGCAAAAACAATTGCGTATGAACTAAACCTTTACCAATCATCTTAAATCAATATACAGCCCAATTAACAACATTTTACTGAAATGCCCGAAGACTGGAGTACATGAGTTATCGCACAAATAACTTAAATGCACCATAAGAAAAAGTAATCTCAGAGTTTATAAGACACACAAATCAACCGGAAAGGGGAAAAATATGTAAACACGAGTAAATTAGCAGGCAAGTACCAACGAAGTTTCGAATCCCTACCTATGGAAGAAGACGATCTAGCAACGGAGAACGGATCGAAACTTTAATCAGATGCAGTGACCTTTTGCACTTATTCGAGATCAAGGAAGTTCCAAAAGCTCAAAGATAACACGAAACTTAAATTCTTCGATCAAAAACCGAGCCAAAAGTCAAAAAGAAAGCATAGTGCTGGAGAAATCATTCTTTTCGCGTTCTTGTCTCCTACCCTCTCAATCACCCGCATCAGCATCAACTCACACCAAGAACCAGAATTTGATCGGGGAAGACGACGTTGGGCAAAGTGCCCAGGAGTCCAAAGAACAAACCTTTTCTACTCCTGGGCCTCACCTAGCCCCTTACCTGCCCTGCCAACGTGGAGACACGGGTGGGATCCGCCTTCGAAGCACTCGCTCCCCCGTTGACTTCGAGTTTCTTCTAAGTAGGGTAGTGTTCCGGGTAAGCAAAATAGGGCAAAAGGCTGGAGCTTTGGAGTGGGGAAAAGCGGAGGATGCGCCGTCACTTTCGCGAATTTGGAGCTACGTCGGAGGCGGTCCCCGCTCCGCCATCCACTACCGCACACGAAGCGATCAGATAGCGTGATGACTGAAGAAGAAATCCATCGTTTTCCGCTCGGCGATAATTTAATGGCGGCCACTTTGTAGATTCTCTCCGTAGGAAAAGAATTAAATGACGGTGCTGCCGCTGCTGCTCTGCTGCTGCTTCCGATGGAATACCTTGCTGTACTGCGCCGGCGTCATCTTTCTCCATGGCGAATCCGCTTACTTTATACGCTGTTCTGCTCCCTCCGCGTCTTCCTAAATTTGAGGAAATTTTCCAATTATAAATATATATATATATAGAGAATTGTTCTCCTGGGCGTCGTTTGGTGGGCGTTCCGTGGGCGACATCGACGTGGCTGGGACCGACCGCGCTCGCGTGGAAAGAAAAGCTGAACCTCGTCGCCTTCTCCCGATTCCTCTGCATGCCGTCTGCTCTTTCTCCTCTGCTCGCCGCCGCCCTAAACCCTCGCATCCTCTCCTCGCCTTCTCCCGATTCCTCTGCTCGCCGCCGCCCTAAAACCTCGTATCCTCGCCGCGACTTCTCCTCTGCTCGGCGCCGCCCTAAACCCTTGCCGCTCAGCATATCCCTTTGCCCTCTTCTCCTCTGCTCGGCGCCGCCCTAAATCCTCGCCGCCGCCGCGCCCTCTGCTCGCCTCCCATTTCAAGGTATACGATTTATTTTCCCTCTGCAACTTCTCCTCTGCTCGCCGCCGCCCTAAACCCTCGCCGCTCAGCTCAGCATATCCCTCTTCTCGCCTCCCATTTCAAGGTATACGATTTATTTTCCGGTTTGATTTATCATGGAAACTCCTGAAATGTTTAGATTAGGATTTCTGGTAAAGTACATTTCTTTACCATTTATTTGGATTAGTGCTAGTCTTCACTTCACTTCTGTGATTGTAGTGACAGCCTTCTTAGTTTCACATCAAAGAGAATGTTGGAGTGTGTAGGTTTGTTGGATGTTCTTGTGAGGGCTGAGAGGTTTTTGCACCAGGATGTTACGAAAAAACTCCATGGATTGCTTCTAAAGTTACTTGAGGAACCTGCTTTCAAGTATGAATTTGCTAAAGTCTTCATCAGATATTAAAAGTTTCCCTGATTGTTATTTTGCCCTATTGCTCAAATTTCTAATATATTAAATACATTTCAGGTTCCCGTTACTGATTTATACTAGGGAGTACACCATTAACCTCCACAAGCACCTTCATGGATGGTATTCACCTCGATAAGTATTTATTTTTCCACGTCTTTTTGCCTAGGTCTCCCGATTTGACGCATGACATGATTTTGTCTTGCATAGTGTTTGCCGCTGATAGTCTAGCGATCATGATGTAGAATTTCTAAATCGCTTCTTTTCTAGGTGTTCTTCTTGTATTGCTTAGTTTATGACCATTGTTTCTTGTTCTGTTGTTTGGATCATGCATGTTGAAGTAGCTATTGGTTATCACTTGCTGTTTTTCCCCGTTTCGCATTTCGTAGTTTGTGATTGAAGTTTGCACGATCAGAGAGGTTGTGAATTATGCATTTATATGAGGCTATTGGTTATTACTTTCAGTTTTTTGCCCTGTTTCACATTCTAGAGTTTGTGGTGGAAGTTTGAGCTATCAGAGAGGTTGTGAATTTTGCACTTGGATACGATTGGAGTTCTATAGCTGTAAAGGATGCTTCTTTAGCTTGTTATCCATGATTCTCTAATTTGAATTTCGTTTCAACCTCCTAATTTGCACTTGGATATTTTGGATTTCATTTGAAGAAATCATTGTGTCACAATCATAAATTGCCTTGTAACTTTGTTTTATCAATGAGATGTGCACGAAAGCTAATACCGGATATACGCCTTTTGATCAGTACGTTTTCACATTTGGTTATCTGGTGATAGGTTTGAAGTTATAACATAAGAATCCTTTCTTAATTTACTATTGCTTGTCTTCCATCCAGTGATACTAAGTAGCTCTCTTTTTATTTCATTTACTATTGCATGCAGTCTCTGGTGATAGGTTCATCTCCATCTCCATTGTTGGTTTCAAAGTAAACAAACAGCATCCAAACCATGGCCGGCTTGTGGAGTTGAGCAACAGCAAAGAGATGCATACACTTTGCCAAACCATCAATTTAATGCACAGCTTCTTTTGTAAATTTGTGTTCAAAGTCCAATTTCATTGACAAATGAACTTGAAATTCTAATCCAACTTATTTGGTAGTTTGTAACTTGTGTGAAATGGTTTGGTAAGTTATCACTAATTGGATGACTTAATTTCCTTGTCACTTATTGACTTTGTCTCCTCAAACCACACAAAATTTTAGCTTCATATTTAAATTGTAAAAATAAAGTGGTTTCCTTACCGTGATACCTCTCATCAAGATGATCATGTCGTTGGCTTGCTCCTTAAAAGCAAAGCAATAAATTTATCTTCTAGGTAGGTTTAATCAATTTTCAATATATAAAGGCTCCTTAAAATACAAGCTTCAAAGACCTTTCTCGAGCTTAAAATACAAGCTTCACTGATTGTCCAAATGTGGAGTTCGTGAATGGCTACCACGTCATCCATCTCACAGAGACCTTTCTTGAGCTTGGTTGCATCTATCTCTCGAGGAGTGCTTTCCATAAGGACCTCCACACGGAAAAACCCATATGATTGCTGAGGCGTTGCCTCCCAGGCTGATGCCCAGAGTGAGAACAGGCTTCTAAGCAGTAAGGATCGCAAGACTGTTTGCATCGCAAGACTGTTTGCTGCAACACCTCCAGCAACTCTCTGTTTTATCAGCATAAAGCTTCTAATCAGTTCGACACTATGGCTTCTAATTAGTGCTTCACGAGATACATACAGTGACTAGATTTTCCCCATAGCATGACTCAACAATAGAAGTGATATCAAGAGAAAACGATCAAAAATAGTAAGCAGATATTATAAAAGAATAATTCAACTAAATTTTACTTCAACCTCAACAAAAGGGAATGAAAAAATACAAAATACAAAAAATACAAGCTTCAGCGCCATATTT
Source organism: Curcuma caesia (assembly GCA_037834155.1). Lineage (NCBI taxonomy): Eukaryota > Viridiplantae > Streptophyta > Magnoliopsida > Zingiberales > Zingiberaceae > Curcuma > Curcuma caesia. The sequence continues at coordinate 5,043,196 of JBBMKF010000002.1, read as the reverse complement.
ATTGGCACTTCCATAATCGCTATTTAGAATAGTAAGGCAACAAAATGGAACGCCACATCTGCAAGGAATAGCAAACCAACAAGTGCATCTCTTATTGATGTCAACTCTACAAGCTCCATGACCTCTTCAGCAAACATCTGCAAGGAATAGCATAACGTCAATCGTCAGGTAAATTGCAAGGAATAGCAAACATCTGCAAGCTCCATGACCTATTCAGTATACCTTAAATGTGAGATAAAACATAAAACAACAGTATACCTTAAATATCTGCACGATATCAACAGTATAGCCTGAATGTGTTTTGGCAAGTGTATTCAACAAGTACATCTTTATCTGGTAAAAAAACATCCAATGTTACAATTGATTATTAAAACATCAAAATGGGGCTAGAAAACTTATTTATTCAAGCTGATCAAGAGATAGTATAGGGATCCCATTTTGGATGAGCACCTTGTCACTGGATGAGCACCTTGGTGCACCAAAATCCTTGTCACAGAATTAACTATTCAAGGACTTACGGAAGGCCGCCAATGAAGCCAGGTCGTTCACCAGAACCAAAAAACCTTGGATCATTTGGTCCTGTCACATTCAGGAATATTAAGAACAGTAAAGAACATTTGGAAATA
>JBBMKF010000002.1:5001499-5020214 GCA_037834155.1 Curcuma caesia | reverse complement strand
TTGGCATAGATAGATGCAAAATAAGAGGGATATAGATTAACATGGTAAGATGACCAAGAGATTCTAATTTTAGAAGACTTGATTTATTTTTATGGAATGTGTCCCCTACACATTCCATAAAAATAAAGTGGTAATAATTAAATTAATTTGAGTATTATTGGTAATATCTTTGCATAGATTTTAATAGAGTGGTAATAAAATTTATATTGTTGAACCCAAACAGTTGGGACAAACATGTTGATGGTGGGTTTTTTTTACCTGTGATGCTAAGTTTAACTAAGGTTGGTTTCAAGAGTTGAAGACTGCATATGCACCTGCATATTTGTTTGTATACTTCATTTTGCAATGGCTTGATTGCTTACTATTCGCTTACATGTTTGAAACCTTGATTTTGAGTAAGATCTTGATCTTGGCAAACTGCTAATGGAATATAGTTGCATTATATTCACAGATATTTCAAAGCTTGTCACAAAAGAACATCTTTATGTCATCCATCTTAGATGATCTTTGATTATATGGTAGCTCTTTTTAAACATCTACGAAAGTATATTTCTTTTACAAAACTTGTGCTAATCTTATAAAAGTTGCTCTTTGCTACCATAAAAAATGGAATACTAATAGTTATATGCCATTGTTTATATCTATCTCAAATAATCATTTAAATAAATTAAGCCTTTATGGTATTAGAATGAGTCGTAGTCTAAAATGCCCAATGCTGTAACTTGATAGATACAATAGATTATAAATGTTGTATATGTTTTCCCCTTTTTTCACTCTTTATGTTAATTGTAGGATCATGAATTTTAAAAACTAAGACAAAACAATGTTTGGATCTTTAATAAAATGGAGGGCCAACACTCTTCCATATTTCTTGCCCAAACCATGTACCAAGATATTCCTTAGCTGTTCAGAATTTATCAATTGACTGTAACTTTCATTGACAGTTCAGCATTTCTCTACTTGGAAAAGTGCAAACAATCTAAACTTGCATCATGACTGGATGTATTTCTAAATTGTAACTTTCACATTTCATTGACTTCATATATGAGGATTTTTTTTGGGCAGGTTTTGTCAGATCATTTTCTTTGATGGCACCGCTTAGCTTTTTGGCAATCAACAAGGGTACAAGTAAATGTCATGGCAAACCAACTATTTGTGCACCTTGACTTAGAACTTACAATATGCTATACATGTAATAGTTCCTCGGCACTATCTGTGTTTCAAATGCCCCTTCGTTAAATGTGTGGGAGATGTTTTTGTGATATTTGCAAAACTTGATCGACTTGACAAGAAATGGAAAAAAAAACAAATACTTTTCTCAGGATTGAACAAAGTAGATATCAAAGCTATGGAATAACAAGATCTAAAGTATAAAAAAGTCCTTTTGGATAAAAGTTGTCTGGAGTTCCAGCAAGCTGGGAAACACGATTATGCTATGATGGTGCCACAGTTGTTCATATCATAACTATAGGGATTGTGTCATGATCTCACCTAGAAGTAACTCAGTTTGGTCGTTGGCTGTGTTCCTTCATTTTCAATCTATTTTCAAAACATTTTTCAAAACACGATTAGAGGTCAAATGTCACTCGCATGCCAATTTAGATGAGCTTGCTATGGTAATAAGCGAATTAATGAATGAGCTTTCTTATCATTGTTCTCAAATTGTCATCATTTGAAAAGACTAAGATACAACATGATTGGCCTAGAGGATCATATGCTTGATTGAATTACTGGCTTGATTGTCATGGTTTTATTCTCATTCTTAAAATACTATTCGTCTTATTGCCGACGAACAGCCACACCTATACGGATGTCGTTCATATGTAAACCGTATATATATATATAATTATGGTTTCAAAGGTTAAGCTTTGTGGTTTCACAATAATTTACACAATTATTACTTCGATTAGAATGATCTAAGTAGATTGATAAAGTGATCCATGATGGAGAATAACGGGAAGATAAAGTGGGTTTGATGGAGTAATATTATGGAAAATGAGTGTAGGGTATTAGCACCATTTGATATATTATTATAGATTTATCTATTATAATAAAATCATTTTTATTATTTTTGAGTTATTATTAAAATTAACTATATAGAAAGGATCCAAAACACCTCACGGTACTTGCGACTTTTTTTTTCTATAAATTTTAAATTGATAAATTGCGTTCAGTTAAACCATTTAGATAGAGTTAAATCACATAGATACGTTAGGTTAGATAGAGTTAAAATTTTTCTATTTCCTTTTTTTCCGAAAGAAAAACCTTATCTTCTACCAGAAATGATTATTATATTGCCTGGTCAATTCCATTTTTTTAATTTCATTTAATTTTATTTTTTTAACGTTCATCAAAACTATTCCCTAAACGGAAAAAATCTAAACAGGGATAATGATGAATTATATATGCGTATCTTTACCTGAATTCAAAACTAACTGAGGCATCGCATCCTTCCTTCCGGCGCCGCCCCCAACGCCCTCTGCTTTAAATTTAACCCTTCGAGTCCGAGTTGCACCGGCGACGACACGATGGCGATCTGTTGGGAGGAGATGGAGATCACCCGAATGCGGCGGAGGATCATGAAGGAGGCGAGGAGGTCGATGCCGGAGCTCGGCGCCGGCCGAGTCATGTACTTGGTCAGGGCCTTCGAGAGGCTCCTCTCCCTTTCGCAGCAGATCAAGACGGTCGGAGTCGGCACCGGGAAGAAGAAGGGCATGCTGATGCTGACGACGATGGACCTCATGAATTGGGCTGTGTTTCAATCGCCGGAAGAAATCTCCGGCGAGGAGGACTACGACTATCCCTTCTCCCCTGTTTCCTCTGAATTTGAGTCCCGCGAAGCAAATTTTGCTGCAAGGTTTGATTTTTATCATATTTTTTCTAGAGATTTGATTGAATTGTGTCAAAATCTTAGTAATTGCTTCTCTTTTTTTCTTCAGATTTAGCTTTGCCAGTGTTGGTGATTCTGATGCAACAGAAAGGAAGACGGGTTTATCAGAAAAGCGCTGGATCAAAAAGCTGAAGGTGAGGAAGCAGAAGCCATTCAAGAAGATAATTGAGGTACTAAACAAAACAATATCTTTTTGTTTCATTAAGTTATTGCTGGGAGATAATGTTCCAATTCACCTTCCGATTTCATCTTAGCAATTTACCAAATATGTTTTCTTCTATTTGCAAATTCTATGATCTGAGAATACGTTTGGCCATAAAACTAAATAGATTAACAAGTTTTCTTTGGTAGAAGAGAGGAGGATTGAAAGAAGAGCACTCCAATAATAAAATAAGAGAGCTGTTTTTGGAGGAGCTCAAGGATCTCATTCATTCTTATATACAAGTATCTGAGGTTTGACAGCTATTGATTCCTTTCTATAAATTGCATAATATCAGACAGAAAACCTTCATGAAGGATAAGCTCCATGATATTTGATCACCAGCTTGAGCTTTTGACTCATTTTGCTTTATCCCATATTGTAAACAGATGAAGCTATACTTTCTGAAAAGATCTCGAATGGCCTGTGGCTTGGCGCGCCTTCACTCGAACTGGAGGAGACTCAAACTTAGCGGTGTACTATCGCAATGTTCGTTCGATCGCGACCATAACATTCCACCTCCCGGGGCACTTGCCACTGCTGATGATGAGAAGACCAACTCTGTGCAGTTGGAGGAACAAGTTAACTCTGTGCAACCTGATTTGAGCACCACACTTGCTTCCTGCAAGGAAGACTCATCTGATAAACTGAACAATACCTCATCGCTTAACCCTGAATCCAATCACGCTACATCTTTGCGTAAATCTAACAAATGGATATACTACATCAAAAGCAGATATCATAGGTTTGTCAGCAAACTGAACAAGATCAAATTCAAACCCTCAAGATGGAGTTGTTGTTGCACATGTGGGAAAGAGAGATACACATGAGTTTTTAATGCAGAAATGAATCGATCTCTCAAATTCAACCACAGAGACACTAGAAGAAACACAATTCTCGTGCTATTCCATCAAACTGGCTAGGGAGATTGAATCAGTTACTTGCTTAGTTTTAAGTCTGATCAGTTTTCTGCTCTATCCAAGACAAGGAGCTTGCTTTGATAGTTAATGGCGTGTACTCTTTGTAGGAGAGCACCAAAACTAGAGTAAGTAGTAAGGTGAGAGCGCATGTAAATGCTCAATGATTTGCCAAACTCTATCATCATTCGAGCAGTTTTGGAGGGTTTGCAAATGCTTGTGTTAGAACCATCACCATTCTTTGTTCTTCCGAGAACAAACCGACTAGAGACTGGTTACAGGCCAAACAAAAACAATTTTGGGTGTTGTTTGTTGCTCACCCAACATTATGAATGTCATGCTTCCTTTCCCTCTATCTTTGTTATTTGTAATGTGTTTACTAGCATCATTGTCAAGCTAACACATTTCATCATGAAAAGCAAGCAATGAAGTTTTTTTGTTCATGCTTAATCCAACAATTCGCATATATCTTAGAACTGCTTGCCCTCCACGGTCTGCCCGAACTGCCACTGCGCCGGCGCCACCATGTCAGAACTCACCGACCTGTGTTTACTGACAGTGACCCGGAAGGAGAGCGCCTGCCCTACCAGCTGCGGCTGGCCGTGGAGGTGCCAGTTCTGTCCCCAGTTCCTCTCCATCCACATCCATTTCGTCCTCTCCCCCTTCACTCTCACTGCCCTCACGTCGCCAGAGCCGGCCACGTTGTACACCAGCACCAACAGGAAATGGGGGTTCCCCTTCAGCTCGAACCGGATGCCGCCGCGCTTGACGCATGGGACGCGGCGGTAGCGTACGGGGACGATCCCGGCGTGGTAGTCCTTGGTGATCTCCACGAACATGGGCATGGAGAGGTCGAAGTGCTTCCGCGGGGGGTTGCACCACCCGCCGGCGTCGTTGGGCAGCGCCGGGTTGGGCGGGCAGTAGTTGGTGGCGGTGATGGAGATGCGGCGGCCCGGGGCGCACCACTTCGGCGAGTTCACGCACTCGATCTCGTAGCACGCGCCGCAGGCCGCGCCGTCCTCGAACAGCGCCGTGCTCAGCGCCGCCGTCTGCAGGCCGTACCCGTCCTTAAACAGATCGCCGTACCCGCACGCACCCTCTGTCACGTGCACGGCAAATTAAAGTAAAAAAATTTATTATTTTCACTTTGCTCCTCAATTTCTCCAAATTTACATTGTGTTAGGTGGAATTCAACAGTGAAACAAATAGATCAAATGGAAAATGGAAAAGAAGGATTTAAAAACTTTAGACAGAATTTCTTTACCAAACCTAAGGATCGACTAAGATTGCATAATATCAAAACTTACTCATAGTCTCGGCACCGGACATATCACCATAGAAGGTGGCATGGGCATCATAAGCCCAATGTCTTTTGGCTATCGCCGACGATATCATCGTCATCGCCATCAACAAGATATCAAACCTCATGACTTTCATGGCTTTTACCTTTTACTCTCAAATACTTGAATAGGAAGTGTTTGCATAATTTTAATTTATAGTGACTAAGATGGCACCAATTCTTTTTAATTCATTCATTAATTGATTCTTATTGGAGGTGTGAACTAAAAAGATATTTAAAAGGGCAAGATGATATTGGAGTTTAGGAAACTGATTTATGGATTAGTGAAGACTAATTACTTTATTATTATGTGTAATTATACTTATTTGTCAAATTAGGTTTACCTAAATTAATTACATGTGAAGAAATAAATGAAATAAAGTTTGCATTTGTCTTGGTGCAAAACTCGATCTTGGGGAAGTAAATGGAATTTATTTACCTAATTTACTTGTTTAACTTTAATATTTCATTGACGAGAATAATATTTTTTTCATCATTAAGATTTTAAGATCCATTTTTTTCATCTTTATTTTTTTATTACTATCACTAACTATAGTCTCTTATATTTGGCTTTACATCTGTGTGGACATGAAAACAGAGAAACTCATTAATGCAAATAAGGAATAAAAGTAATTAAAAATAAATTCTAAATTGGTTGATCCATAATAAAAGGAAAGAAATTAAAAGTCTTCAAAATTAAAAAATATTAAAAATTTATATATCTACTATAAAAGGAAGAAATAAAAAATCATCAAGAATAGAAAATATTCAAGAGTGACGCGCATCTACAATGAATCATAGATTTAATTTTTATTAATGATTAATTAATTTTTTTCATTTTGATAATAAATAAGAAATAATTATAATCTAAGTCCGATTAACTTATTTCCTTTATTTAAAATATTTATTGTTAAGTTAAATCCATAAAAGGAATCCAAAGTTTTATATTTTAATCTCTTTAAATTAATATAATTTTTAATTTAATTTCTGTTAGAGTTTTCTATTTCCTTATTTGCTCCATTAATTTCATTCGTTAGATGGTTTGACAATCAAATTAAATATTTTCTTTTCTTTTATCTATCAAATCAAGAACTTCATTTTGCATATTAGAAATATATATGATAAAATATGATGAAATTATATCGAATAATAATTTTTATAAAATATTTAATGGTAGGATAAATTTCCATATTGAATTTACTAAATCAAATTTTCTCATCACATTTACATTGGATGCGTTACACTCTTGAAATTTTTTATATTTAGTCCTACTTTGAGAAAGATTAATTATAATATTTATTTATTTAACTTTTTAACTTATTTAAATACAAGTTCGCATTAAAATTAAAGGATATTCTAATTTGCTTGGAGAAATTTAAGTATTAATCTTCGTATGTTAATTTTGTTATAGATTTTATGAAATCATCATCATCATTGCCACATGTTTTCAATGAAAATATTATTCTCACATCGTAACAAATTCATATTTTCTTACTCATAGGGACAATCAAAGAGGAATATTTTCAAAATCAAAAGAGAAACATAGCATTAATTTCTTTTCCTTGGAAGAGACATCGAAAAAAAGAAAAATAATAAAGAAATATTACTAAATAGATTTCTTAGTTATACTTTGAAATGAAAATGTAAGAAGATAATAATATAAATAAGAAAATAAATATCATAGAAAAGTAATTGAAGATAAATTTGATTAGTTCATCTGGCATAAAATAAAAGAAATTGAAAGTCTTTAAAATTAAAAAATATTAAAGATTTATAGATCTGTGATAAAATAAAAGAAATAGAAAATCTTCAAAAATAAAATATATTCAATATTGACGTATCTATAATAAATGAAATTAACTTATAATAAATCAAAATTTTGATTTTCAATATTTGGTAATTAATATTTTTAATTTTGATAATAAATAGAGAATAATTATAATTAAATTTCTTTGGAAATATATATTTTTTTCATTTTTCAAAATGGAACTGAATTGCATTATTTGTAAATTATGAAATGAATCATAATTATCAATTAGATTCAGTTCAATAAACAATTTGCATTATATATCCTAGTCTCTTAAGTGTCGACATAAAGTTGCGGTAGGATCCCAGCTACGGCGTATTTATATAAATTTCCCTTTAAATGAGGAGTGCAATCAAAGGATGTTGGACGTCTGAGTTGACTGCTGCGTGCACTTCTTGATTTACTTTAGTGGCCAGTGGAAAACTTCTATGGGACCGAACTGGTCATTTCAGAGATAATCAATTAGGTTAATTAAGATTTATCTTTTTTTTTTAAGTGTCGACGTAAAATTGATTTTGGATTTTGCTTGGTCTATAGTAAATTAAAATTAGAATTTTATTATTTTTCGATTAACTCAACCGAATTTTCTCGATTCGAACCGAGTCACCTCGGTCTCGTACTCTGGTTCCAATCCGCCTCGACCCTTTCAACCTCACTTAAAAAGTATGCGGTCGATGTGAGGTGCGGGACCTACTTGTTAAACCATCTTTTATCCAATCACAAGCAAGATTAAGAAGTCGAATTATTGTTACCCCGATATATAGATCGTTTCTTCTCAGGATTTCTTTTGATCGTGAGACCGATCATGTGGATGGCGGATTCCACCAAGTTTGTTCCCAGGATTTCACTCTTTGCATGCTTTGCCGCCGCTCACAGCGAGATGAAGAGCGTAGAGAGTGAAATCCTAGCCGATGCCATGGTGAGTTCTGCCCGGAAAGTTGTTGATCCTAGCTAGTGTTCCATTAAATATCTTTGCGAGTTCATCTTTTTTGTCGCAGTGAAAGGATCAAAAAGTTTCTTTGATTAAGCTGCTCTAGAGCTATCTTCTGAACTTGAGATTGCATTGCACTAGCAAGTTTTACCTTTCTGTAGGGCTGGCGAGATTTCTGCTGCTGAACTTGAGAATCTGATGACGTACGGTTGTTTGCGAACCCACGCCAGTTCAAGATTCCCGATTGGTTCTTGAACAGGAAGAAATATTACAGAGATGGCAGGTGTTCTCAGGTTGTGTCAAATACCTTGGACATGAAGCTGAGGGATGACCTCGAGAGGCTGAAGAAGATAAGGTTAGCTTATATCCCAAAACTCATAACTTTCTTGTTAGAATATTTCTGTAAATTGGTAACTCTCTTGATTGCATATTGTGTTTGACAAACTTTGCCGAAAAGATTAATTCTTTGTTGAATTAAAATTACAAGACAATTCAATTTATCTTGTAGAGATGACTTGAACTGATAATTTTAAACTGTCAGTAGGGGTTGGTGTTTTTCCGATCATTGGTTCTGAGTCAACCGAATGCCCGAGTCGTAGACGTCGAGTGGCCGAGCGTCGAGTGGGCGAGACGCCGAGTGGCCAAGACGACGAGTGGTCATGTGCCGAAACGTCAAGTGCGAGACGCCAAGTGGCCGAGTGATTGAGTGCCGAGACATCAAATGCCGAGAGGCCGAATGGATGATGTCAAGACCTGCGTTCAATGCAATTTTTTAAAAATAGATTCGTCCTCTCTAGCGGTGCTTAGAGGTCACAACGGGCGTCTGTTTCTCAGGATACAACGACAAAACCGCGTTGATCACCAAGCACAAGCAAATCGCAGCGAATTGAGATAGTATCCGAACGCTATCATGGGATTCTGTCAAGCCGATAGAAAACTTGACAAAGAGAAAGAAAAATCGGGTTGCAAGAGTATTTGCTTAGCTTTTTTGGATTGTCTTCTTTGCTCAAGACTTGGAGTCTTATATAGAGTTTCTCATCTATACATTGAAGTTGTATTCATACCATTAAATTGCATACGTTCATGTATTCAATTGCATCCATACGTTCATGCATCACTAAATTGCATTTATGCATATATTAGTTGCATACTTATCATTTGAGCAAAAATAAATATTTTCAAGTGGCAAAATGTTGATTTATTCGCTTGGATAAATTTTATCCTAACCGATCCGACATTCGACGTGTGTAGGTCGCGCTCGCACACGAGTCACTCTTGGTTCAGTGCAATCTAGGCCCTAAATTTGCACCCCCTGCGCACCCACACGTAAAAGAGAGTTTTTCCCCATGTATTTGTTCACAACATCAATACTTGTGATACAATATAAACCAACAATTATGTCTTAAAACTTTCAATATGAAACTATATTCTCATTCACAAAGGAGCTTCCTCCTTCCACCCCTTTTATTTCTATTCAAATTTCCAACGGATTGCTACTATTCCGTAGAGTTTGCAAAGCAATGACTTCAGACTATTTGTTCTTTGATGCATTGAATCTGCACTGTGATTTTGCTTTTAACACTGTTTCATTCTTTTCGCTTGTGAATTCAAATTAAATTGCATAACATGTTTTTCCTTTACAAGTTAAATAATTTTTGGATCAGTTGCACATTATAAAATAGTCACTGATAGGTTTTCAATTATTTCATTCTATCAATATCAAGATACTTACTAAGCCCACATTACACTTTCCGTCGTTTTGTGTACCAAACTTGTTACTGTCAAAGTGGTCCACAATGATGCTTGACTGTTCTCTCAGTCCGTATTGTTTAGGGTAGATTGTTGGTTGTGCAACCATTTATTGTTCATTGAACTTCTTAGATGCTGGCTGGCAATAGAACATCCAATCCATGGTGATTTGGCATTGGGTATATAGAATGTGTCTTCCTAGCAAGGCACGACTGGACTTGTTGTTTAGCAATTTGATCTCTTTGCTTGCTCCTTTTCCCCTACCTTTTCTGTTATACAAGGGTATTTCCTCATGTACTTAACTTGGCTAAGCATTTGGATCTCGCTGGGGGGCATAGCTTTTTAATTTGCAGTTGTATCAGCTCATGAACCTCCATCATTTTGAGTTTTCTCAAGCATCAGATTCTCTTACTGGGGTCTTCGTGTTCGTGGTCAGCACACAAAGACAACTGGAAGGAGGGGACAAACTGTTGGTGTTAAAATTCTATGGTCTATTCCTCTGATTCCAGTCTGCATATGCACCCTAGCTCCTTTACATTACAGTTACATTACTAGAAGAACCCGAACATCACAATTATTGCATCTATGGCACTGATCTTCGTTTAGCTTCTTTTACTACACCTTTTAGTTTCGTTGTAGCGAAGTTCTAACATATACTCAAGTCCTTTTTGTAATTGGCTTCTTTCTGTGTTCCATTTGTGATTAACATATTCTCGGGAGTGGTCTTCTGTTTCTGGTGATCAATTAATGGAGGTTTTTGATTTAACAAAAGATGTTTCTGTCTTTGGTTTTTTTTGTCAAAGTCTGTATAGGAAGGATGGGTGCTTGTCAAAGTTGATATAGTCGTCAGGCATTAAGTTTGGTATTGTTGAAAGTTTAGAATTTTGTTTGCCGGAGTTTTGGCAAGTCAAGTTGGAAGTCTCATTCTCTTGAAGCGTTTGCCATAACTTGCTTTAGGGGGTGTAAAATGTTAGGTTGCTTGCGAGCTATTCGAGTTCTCAATTTGAAAAAAATTTATTCGTTAAGTTAACGAGTTGAGCTTGAGTTTGATTTTAAGTTTGAAAACATTATCGAGTCGAATTTAACTTATAAATTTGATATTTGTTTAGAGGTTTGTAAATGTGTTTGTTAAGAGACTTACGAATGTATATATATAATATTATATAAATTATAAATATTATATATTAACCAATCGAGTTTGAACTAAGTTTATTTAATTTTTAAATGAGTTATTTTTGAATAAAATTTGAGTTGTTCGTGAACTATTTAATTTTATTATGAATTGAATTCGAGTTTAAAAATTAAAGCTCGAAACAAACTTAAACCTAATTTGAGATTAGGGAAAAATGAATTAAGCAGAGCTCGAATCTTTACTATTCGACTTAGTTCGATTACACCTCTAAACTTGCTGCAATAAAGTGTCAGAGAAGACGAGAGGGCTTTGTGAAAGTTTCATGTAATCTAGCACGAATATGATAACAATGACCTAAGGATAGATACAAATTGAGCCTGTTTGTGAATTTTTTGAACTAATTCAAAAGATATTTGCATTGAATTCATAATATTTTATTTGTTTGTTTACTATGGCTCTTAAGTTAAATTTAAATTGAATTTTATTTATTTTTATATAATTTCAATTTAAATATATTTAAATTGAGTTTAAATAATTTGAATCGAATTCAAATTTAAATTATTTTGGGTTATAGTTTGATTTTGCTTAAATTAAAATTCAAGTAGTTTCAATTAAATTCGAGATTGAATTTTATTTAGAATTGAATCTGAATCAAAATTATTTATATTTTCATACTTTGAATTAAATTTAAATATCAAATATTTTTTTTAAGCTCAAACGTGAAAAAAAAACATACTTTGGTGTTGGAGCAAGTGAAAAAAAAATATTTTTGAGAATTTTGAAACTGTGGACCAGAATATTTTGAAACTTAGGGCACTGATTTGAGAATTATTCCAAAATAATTACTTATGCTAATTTCCATCCAAGTAAACAAGGCCTTAAAGTCGACTTTTTTTATAGAGTTGTTAAATGGATCAAGTCGTGATGGAACGGATTAATTCATTAGAAACTCATCATATGATAACAGAGTGAATTAGGTTGATCCATCAATTCGACGGATTGAAAAATCTCCATTCTAATTCAATCTAAAACGGATTATAGATTAGACAGACTAATTCATAGGCCTTTTTAAAAAATAAAAAAATAATTTTTTTTAAAAATTTAGATTATAATTTAAATAGATTAAATTAAAAATTTTAAATTTATATTACAATTTAGAAAATCAAGATTATTAATTTATTAAAATTTTTATTTTTATTTTAAATTAAAAATATAAAATAAATTTTTTTTTAATTCGCAGATTAATTAAAATCTGTCACGGATCAATTTACACATATTTAGGATCAATCCATCTTAATCAATTTTAAAATAAATTGATAGTTTGATTGAGGGACCAATCCGACGGCTGCCTCTTTATTGCGATCCCAGGTCCCCGAAGAGCCGACCTCTTCCCCTGTCCCAATTCCCACGCCTCCCTCCTGCCGTCCCTTCGCCTCCCTCCTGCCGTCCCTTTGACCCACCGCGATAGAAGAGAAGCCCAAGAGCAGCCGCCTCCGGTGAACGGGACAGGTTTCCGACTGCTCCGTGGTATCACACCGACGAGAGGAGAAGCAGAGAGGAGGAAGTGATGGCGTCTTCGGTGGCAGAGTCGGTGTTGGCTGACGGGCCTGTGATGAGCATGATGAACAAGCGCCTCCGAGCCCTGCGCAAGAAACACAACCGCATCTTGCAGATGGAGGAGAGCCTCGCCCAAGGGAAGCCGCTCAACAAGGAGCAGGAAGAGGTTCTCCGCTCCAAGTCCACAATCCTCACTCTCATCGACGAGTACGAGAAGCTCCAGGGTCCCCTCGCCGCCGCCGTCCAGGAGGAGATCGACCGCGCCTCTTCCGCCACCGCCCTTGCCGCGTCTCCCCTTCCTCCTGTCTCTACCCCTCAGGAAGAAACCCCTGCCCCCGCTGATGACAAGGAGGAGCCGGATCGGACCTTGATTGACATTTTGACTTTGATCTATTTCGGGTGCCTGTTCGATGTCAAGCCGCAGAGCGAGTTTGCGGCGATGATGCTGACTAGGACTCACGAGCGCGGCTGCTGCTTGACCTACGACTACGTGACGGACGATGCCACCGACCTGCTTGGGGAGCAGGATCTCGATTCGATATCGGCGCTTGGCTCCTTCGTCACTTCGCGGCCGGTCTATTCAGGTGTCTCGCATAAGGACGCTCTCCACGCTTGCCTTCAGCACTCAAAGCTCTGGCTTATGAACGCTGATCAGCCTATCCAACCTGGGACATCGCTCACCTGTTAGTGCCTTTTGGTTATATGTGGATGATAGGTTTCTTTTTTCTGCATCGTTTGTTGGTTTTGACGTACATGTTGTGGACAATTTAGATGCTGGATTGAGAGAAAAGTTGAACAAGATTTTGGCTTCAGACTACTTCACCACTACGCCAGAAATGAAGGCCCCTGGTGATGTGGCAGCTGCTGTGGGGAAGTATGGTGCTTCTTGTCAGGTTCATATTGGTGAGGCAACGACGGTGCCCTCATCAATAGAACAATCTAAAGATGTCCAAATTCCAGTTGTGTCTGAGGTGAATGTGAAATTTTATGGTTTTTCTTGTATGAGCTATTTTTTCATTTTTCTTTAATTTTTATTTTATTCATTCATCTTATCTCGTCATGTATTTGTCATTCATATGCTTACCCAATGGATCCACTCTACTTTGAGAAGTGAAAATTTTGAAGTAGAAACTGTTACATCAATTGCGGACATTGGACCAACTAGAGTTGCAAGAGCAATGCTCCCTAGGAATTCACTCAAACATAGGATGGTTACCATGCTAGAAAAAAGAGAAATTCTTTTTCCATTTTATGTTTTGTGGGTTTGCTACATTACGTATTTTCAGTTATGCAAGTTTTGATGCCTTATCCCACTAGTGCAGCAAAATATGTGGGTAAGGATTCGTAAGTGTGTTAAGATAACCCCCAAAGCATCTTATTCACTTTTAGAAGCTTTTTCAATGTGGTTTTAAGCTTGAATCTTGACAATTATGTGATTGAAGAGAGTGGGCCTTGTGGGGATCTTACATTTATTGCTAGAAAAGAGAACTGTGACAAAACTGTTACCTCAGCAACAGGCCTATAGCTCCTCCAAACTGCATTTTTCCCATGAGGTACTTTGGTGACCCTGTGTTGCAGGTATTTAATGGGGGCATTTGAATTTTTGGATTGCAATCTAGCATTTTGATTTTTTGCCTTTTCTAATTCTAATATCTGAGTTTTGGTTGATATTTGAATTATATATAACTCATCACTTTTAGCAATTGTTCTGTTGTAGAGTATAACATTTGGGTTTAGCCATACTGACACAAACAACATGGTCTTTGTATTGGTTATCTGTAGAAAGTGAATCATTTGAAGCAAATTTTAACAAATTGTTTGTTAAAAGATTGTCATATTGAGATGAAGTAACCTAACTTAAAGCCGTCTTCATTTTTTTTTTTTGTCTTTTTTGGGGGAAAGAATGAAAGGATTATAGCATAACCCAACTTTTTGTACTTTTGGTATACTGAAAACTATTTTCAGACTAATATGATTAATAAGGCTTTTCAATTTTTAAGAGTAAAACTTAAGCAAGTGTTAGATAAAACTCAGTAAGAATAAGGAAGCTTGGATTTCCTATGACTCATGCATTTTTTGTTTTTGCTTTCCCTCCCCTCCTCTCCTTGTTATTCAACAACTAAATCATAATGAACTGCCACCACCAATAATGAGAGAAATGTAGCTGCTATTAATGGGAGTTGTATCTGCAGACTAAATTAAACAACCTAGAAAGTTCTAAAAATCTGTTACCTTTTGCAGCTTAATCAATTTCTTGAAGCCATTTGATAATTCATAGGGAAGAGTTCAACACAAATAAATCACTCAGATAAGGAAATTCATTTCAAATCCTATTATGCATTCTGACCAACAATTACACCACTTAATGTCTAGGAAAGATCCTAATACTGGTACAATCAAGAACTGAGCGGTTAAAGATGAAGAGAAAGAAGTTGATTCTTTAGGTGAATCATCAGAGATAGAATTTAGGATACTTTTGTATTGACATCCATACCAGGTTACATGTGGAAATGCATGATCTTAGCTTCACATAAACATAATCTCTGTGTATTAGTGAGGGAAAATTCAAAAGTGTCTCTACCTATTTAGATGTTCTGGATTAATACTATTTACATCCAGGTCCTCGCACATTTACCTAATCATAAGTGGATCCTTAACAATCTCCACTACAACAATCACTGGGATACAACTTGAAACTTTAATCACTGGGATTCCATGCAAACTTTCTTAGATGGATGTACCTCTTTATGAGTCACCAGTGAGCACCCCTTTACGAGTCACTAGAGAGGTTGTTAATGTTCATCCAAATGAAAAACTAGTGACAAAAATTTGGCGTGATGATTTTCCCATGTACGTTGCCTCTAACTTGGTTTTATGATCTGTTTGTTAGATACAATGGAGGGTAAGCATATATGCTTCTAAATGTAATGAGAGTACTATTAAGTTTAATCTTGTCAAACCTAATGAATCTGAAACAGAACTAGTTATAACTCATAACAAACAAATCAAACCCCCTCATACTTAAATTGAAAGATCGAACTTAGTATTCCAAGAGATACTAGTTGGAGCTCACATATAATCTTATTACCTTCCTCGTAGATTAAAGAACTTGTGATTTTTTTTTGAAAAATTTAATTCTAGAATAGTCACAAGAACGAGATTACTTTCCCCATACTTAACTTGAAAAGGAAACTAAAGGTAATGTAAGAAATACAAAACTTAATACCTCAAGAGATAATAATCAAGGCTTGTACCTTATTTAGTGACCCTTCCCCAAGACCAGAGAACCTTTAATTGACTCTCAAGACCTAATTCCAAAGGAACTTCTTAATATGAGAAACATTGAGCATGCTACTATTCATATAATAGACACATTTTCTACCTCAATTAGAGATCCTTCTCGCAAGATAAAAGAATCCTTAAGTTCCCCCTAGACTCAACATCAGAGACTCTCTTACTGACTTCCTCCCTTAAAGAAACTTATCATGTGCAATTTGTTGTGACCCAAACCATGATTTTAAAAAAGTGGCCTAGGCGGCTACCTTGATGGTTTTGATAGGTCTTTGCTTCACTTGCAGTATAGGTAATCTCTTTTAGGTGGGTGCTTCAAAAATCAGGTAAGCATCCTTGATAACCTGTTTACGTTGCTTAGGCAGATGCCCAGATAACCTAGGCAACTAGGTCAATTAGAGATTAAGGGGTTAGTTTAGGAAGGTACATTTAATAATGGGAAAAGGCAGTTTAGTGGCATGATGAAAAAGTCGGATATTATATTATGATGGCACTAATTCTGAATTTTCTATGTGTTTTCTTGCAATGTGTGGATTTGCCATTAAGAATCTTATGCTTTATTGTAGTTTTTTGCTTGATTAGTTGCAATGTGAAATAAGATAAATTTTGTTGATATGTGGTTTGTGAGTTTTAGTTAGTGTTCTAAATAACGGCCGAGATGGCCACCTAGGCGGGAGGTGGACGTCAACCGCATCGCCTTTGCCTTACACGGTACTTTAGGTGGTCAAAGATGAGGCGAGGCTAGTGAGGCGGGCTAGGCAGTGCATGAGGCGAGTGAGGCAGTGGATGAGGTGGTCAAGGCAGTAGCAGTCAAAGTCAACAAATTAAAAAAAACCTAGATATATTGATACACTTTCTCTTCCTTCCAAAACATAAATAACTCCACCAAGTCACCCACAACCCACCTCCTTCTGCTTGGAACCGCCGTTGCCACTGCTGCACCACTGCATCGCCATTGCCTGCTACCATCACCAACACACTAGATTAGCTTTTATATATTTTCTAGTAAGTTCTTGTTCTAGTGTTTAATCTTTTATTTAATTATTGAAGATTAATGACGGAAAATGAGAAACAACTGGAGGTGGATTTGAAATGAAAGTTTAGTGATATTATTTGGGATTATGGGATGTTGTATTGCAAAGAAAAAAGAGATGGGATCATATGCAAATTGTGTAAGAGGCTTATTAAGGGAGGAGTTTATCGGATGAAGCATCAAACTACGAGTATTGTAGGACAAGTTTAAGCATGTCTTAAAGCATTCGATGAAGACAAAAAAAGAGTAAGAGCTTATCTTGAAAATAGCAAGAATAAGAAATGAGAAAGGGTGGAAGAACTAAAAGAAGGGAGGGTAGAAGTAAATATACATATATCTAAAGAAGCTTATTTATGCATAAACATCATTTAATTACATATACAGTTTATCATATTATGTATAAAAACTAGTAAAAAAATTTAACCGCCTAGGCAACCGAGGCGGTAGGCGGTCACTGACTGCCCTGCCATTGCCTATCGCCATTTACAACACTTGTTTTAATAATGTGATAAATGATTAGAAGTTATGATTGTAAATTTGAATGTACGAGACTATTTTAATCATGGTTTAAAATCTCTTGTCGGATTGGAATGCACGAGCAAAATATTTCGTTTTGCCTGCCAATCGACACACTGTTGACATCGGCACTCTGTCGACACTAGCACTTTGTCGACACTGGCACTCCTCCCTCCAGGCCCCGCGATCGTCGCAGAGGCATTGAGTGAGCTCAGCAGCGTGGAACCGGAAGTGGCAACGAAACTAAACTTCAATTTTAAGTAAACCGAGATTAATAATTTCAATCAATTCTTAGTTATAGTAGGGATAATCAAAGTAGGCTTAATTAAACCCTAATAGAATTATCCTATTAATTTAAAAAATATATATTATTTATTTTAATTTTGAAAAATATAATATTTTTTTATTTATTTACCATATGGGATGCCACGATCTCGTAATTTTTTCTTTTTAAAAAATTTATTTTATTTTATTGTATTTTTTAATTAAAAAAAGGGCAGTTCGATGTAAGAATCTCCCGTCAATGCGAAGTCCCGAGGAAGAGTCTATTGTACGCAACCTTATCTTTGCAAGAGGTTATTTTAGAGACTCGAACTCATGACCTGTAGGTCACATGACAATAACTTTACTGTTGCGCCAAAGCTCCCCATTGTTTTGTATATTTAAAATATTGAAATTTAATATTTTATTTTTAATTAATATATTTGATATTAAAAAAATATTGAAACCATATCGGTACGGCATGATACGATATTGAAACTGTATCGTTTTGGTCATAGACCAAAACTCTAATACGGGATATAGGTTGAGATTTTAAACCATGATTTTAATAATATTTTAATGTTCTCCTCCTAGGTTCTTGATTAGGTGTTTGACTATCATTTAGGTGCTGGCGATTAGCTAACCACCTATCGCTAGAATCATTTTTTTATAATCTTGACTCAAATTCTTAGAATTTTTTATAGTAGCTTAAGAGGCCAAAAACTAAACTGAATATAAAGAATGGGACAAATCAAGAATGTGAGACTCTTTTTTATTAATTGACAAATTGCTTGGTAGTTCTATTGAGGCCTCTACTAGTATGTTTCTAGATATAGTTAATATAAGTACAGAAGGGGAGCATTGAATGGTAAAGTTGTTGTCGTTTGACTCAGAGGTCACGGGTTTGAGTTTCAGAAATAGCTTTTTGCAAAGCAAGATAAGACTACGTGCAATAGACTTCTCTGGGACCTCTCATTGATGGGAGCTTTATGCACCAGGCTGCCCTTTAATCTCTTCTCTAACAATTCAAGCTTTTGTGATAAGTGGTTATGTAAAAAGTATTTTCTCATTAATTATGTTGTATTTTCAATCA
>JBBMKF010000002.1:4980893-4998516 GCA_037834155.1 Curcuma caesia | reverse complement strand
GTCTTAAAGTTCGAGAGTTAAAGCTGCTTGAGACATGGATGGGGAATATGTGTAATCTAGTGGTAATCAGCAGCTAATAAGAAATAGAATAATCCAAGGGATGTGAAAGAAAAAGAAAAGAAGAAAGCTCATGGCATGACTTCCTTTCCTTTTTTTTTTTCTCCTTTTTTTTTCCTGCTTCTTTTCTTGCAGTATTTTGAACTAGCCGAGACTCGAGAGGCAAAAGCCATGGAAGCACTAAGTGTTAGGATTTTAATTCTAGCGTCTAACATCTGATTCTTCATGATTTATTAGGATTTTCATCGTTATTAAGTGTTTATCAATCTTAATGCACTTAAATTTTATATTTCATATTAATCTATTTGGATTTCATCTCTCATATTAATTAAGTGTCGGATTCTTTAAGACTCATTTAATTTTCATCTTTATTAATTTTTTATTGGACTTCCAATAGTTAAGTAACCCATTTGAATTTTTTCACTGTCAAATATTCGATCAATCTTGACTTGTTTAACTTTTCACTCAATCATTAATTATTAACATCAAAATCAATTTTGATCTGAGGTCGATTGTATTAACAATCTCTCTTTTTTTTCTCGATATATCACTCTACCACTAAATATATTGATGAATTATCAAAATACAACTTGAGCCAACTAGAACTTAGTCAACCGATCGATTGCACCAACAATAATCACATATATGGAATATCTCATGATCAAATATCAAGATATATTGTCCAAACATATCTTAGTAGAGTAAGTATTAAAATGGGATAACTATTGTATTTATTAGACTCTCCTCAATTAATTTGTGTCTTTTTGTTTGGTAATCTAGGTATTCAGTTTTTACAATCCGACTAATCCTAGAGGTGACTGATCCAATCTTATAAAAATTTTTCACCGACCATCATGGTAAATTGGAAAACATAGATGGGCCCTGACAAACAACTCAATGTCACAACTTTTTTAAATTTCCTAAGTGAATTAATTTGTGTCTTGCATTTTATAAATTTGACTATGGAAGGATTATCAAAATATGTGTTAGCCCTCTAATTTGATGGCATAGATGGACGCACGGATGGGTGCGCTGCTCCTATGATCTAGCCTATTGGGCATGTGCGCATGACATGCCAAGTAGCGACAAGATTTACGGCAGCGCGTGGGGACTGTCAAAGCCCAAGTCGAGCATGAGGCAGACTTGGATTATGACAAGCGAATGCGAAGGTTGTACATGTCAAGTCCTAGTATTTAGCCAAGCGGGCTTCTAAGAAAACGCGAACCAGGACATGTGATAGGGTGCATGCCATGCGGCATGACGAATGGAGCAACAGTGGGCCATTTTGCCCAAGTTCGTGATGCAGGGCTTGGGCCATGCACATGGTGTGCAGGCTGACATTTGCCATGGTGCCAAATCAACAAGTGATGTGGACAAAATAGTTTTGACATGTAAGGGTGGTTAGCAAAACTACCTTGTAACTACTGTAACTTCCAATGTAACCGTTGCTTATGCATAATAAATAGGCAAGGCTAGGCATGGGCAAGGGGGCAATTCATGAAGAATTGGCGGGGGCAATTCATGAGGAATTGGTGTGAGCAATTCTTGAGGAATTGGCGAGAGTAAATTTGTGAGGTCTATTTGTATTCCTTTGTTATTGTGAATAATAAAGGTTGGGAAAGTTTCTTGTACATTGTGTATTACTTGTGACTTTTGGTAGTCATATTTGCGAAAGACATTCTCTTGTGCGTTTGTGCGCTTTTGGAGGCTGAATCAAGTGCGGGATTTGGTGGTCACGCAGCAAATTTTTGAAGATAAAAATTGACCTTGTGACAACTGGTATCAGAACATTGAAAAATGGCTGGAGGCAACCACGAAATCAGAGAAAGAGTTTCTCATCTTGAAGCCTTAATTGATTATGTTCCTTTGGGAGAAGATGATTACAATCTGGTGGCACAGATTGTCAATTTGGAGGCTAATATAGTGGAAATTCAAGACTCTCTGATGGCAGAAGTGGCTCAAATTCACAAGGATAATGAAGACTTGCGCTTTAAGTTGATCATCTTGAAAAGAGCAGTGGCTTTGAACGTACAAAGAGGTGCGGATCGTCTTGCGATCAAAGTTCTAGAGCCAAAATCCTTTGGCGGCACACGAAGTACTAAGGAACTCAAAAAATTTTTATGGGACATGGAGCAGTATTTCTCGAATGCTAGAGTGCCTGAAACGGAGAAAGTAACAATTTCTAGCATATGTACCTTATGGGTGATGCAAAGTTATGGTGGCGGGCACGCATGGTGGAGGATGCCAATGCGGGTCGACAGAAAATTGACATTTGGGAGCGGTTGAAAAAAGAAATGAAGGATCAACTCCTTCCCGACAACACTTCATGGATTGCTCATGATAGGTTAAAATGTCTCAAACAGAATGGTTCTATGAGGGACTATGTTAAAGAATTCAATTCTTTGCTGTTGGATATTCAGAATATGTCTGAGGAGGACAAGTTGTATAATTTTCTGTATAGTTTGTAATCTTGGGCACAGATTGAACTACGAAGATAGAATGTGAAAGATCTTCCTAGTGCTATGATGGCTACTGATGCCTTGATCGATTTCCATGTAAACAAAGATAGTGTGGATACTTCTTTGCCTTCCAAATAAATGCATTGTCATAAAGATAAGGAAGTGGCCTAGAAAAAAGATATAGTTAGGAATCAGCGGAATGGCAGGAATGATCATGTTGTCTCCCAAGGAAAGAACAACTTGAAAAGTCAAGGTTGTTTTTTATGCAATGGGCCTCATTTGGCAAGAAATTGTTCAAAGTGAGAGAAATTAAATACTCTCTTGGCAGACGAGCACATTAGTTGCCCAGAACAGGAAGTTTCTCTTGTTAACCCTATACAATTGTTGAATTCAATTATTGATGTTGATTTTGAAGGGATTGTAGAGGCTACACCAGACAGTTCTAGCAAGGTTATGGGGGCTACGCTAGAGAAGGAGGCCTACATGCGGGAGTGTTCGATGAGGACATCAAATTCTTCTGGTGGGGCATGATTTGTTAGTCCCCTAATTTGATGGCATGGCTGGACGCAAGGATGGGTGCGTTGCTCCTATGATCTAGCCTATTGGGCATGTGCGCAAGGCATGCCAAGCAATGACATAATTTGCGACAGCGCATGGGGGCTGTCAAAGCCCAAGTCAAGCAGGAGGCAGACATAGATTATGACAAGCAGATGCGAGGATTGTACGTGCTAAGTCCTAGCATTTAGCCAAGCAAGCTTACGAGAAAATGCGAGCTAGGACATGTGATGAGGCGCATGCCATGTGGCACGATGAATGGAGCAATAGTGGGTTGTTTTGCCCAAGTTCGCGATGCATGTAAGCAAGGATGGTTAGCAAAACTACCTTATAACTACTATAACTTTCAATGTAACCGCTGCCTATGCATGATAAATAGGCAAGGCTAAGCATTGACAAGGGGGGCAATTCATGAGGAATTAGTGGGGGCAATTCATGAGGAATTGGTGTGAGCAAATTTGTGAGGTTTACTAGTATTCCTTTGTTATTGTGAATAATAAAGGTTGAAAAGTTTTCTGTACATTGTGTGTTGCTTGCTTGTGACTTTTGGTAGTCATATCCACGAAAGACATTTTCTTGTGTGTTCATGCCCTTTTGGAGGGCTGAATCAAGTGCAGAACTTGGTGGCCGTGTAGGAAATTTTTGAAGATAAAAATTGACCTGTGACAATAGGTTTGAAAGCTTGAGAGGTGTTTGAGTGAACCTGAAAATTTAGTGTAGCAAATGTAATTTTGGCACATTTAAATCATAATAAATAGTTTGATAATTATCAAATTTTTAATTGCATCCTTTTCCTTTGGTAAAATGTTGAAAGTATTTTAAAGCTATAATATCGGCTAAACCTGGCCCTTTCTGGAATCTGGCTTGCCTCAGTTGGGCTGGGCTGGGCTGGGCCGGCCAATCACAACTGATGGGCTCTTTTTTTATGCTTTCTAATGCCGCCACCGCAATCAACGCCGATGCTGCCAGAGACGAGAGGAGATCGCGGCCTCTTTCTTGATGATCACCTCCACCTCCACCTCCACCCCGACGACCATCAACCCGCCTCCCTCCTCCAATCCCCTTCCTTCTCCTCCTCCCTCCGCAGCTGCTCCCACCTACACCGCGCCGCCATCTATACTTCTCCCAACACGTCCGTGGCCATGCCCGACTCAGAGATGCAGCCGCAGAAACGCGCCCCTACGGACCCAGATCCGGAGAACTCTCAAGGCCCTCTCCTCTGCTCAGAGAGCCCAAGAAGGTTCACATTTCTCTTTTTTCCTCTTTAGAATGGATCGGCTTTGATGGATCGCTTTGGACTATAGATCTTAAAATTACCTGATGCGGCGAAAATTGGTCTCCTTGTTGGAGATCGGTGACAATGCTTCTTCTCTGTCAAAATCTGCATAGATCAATACACGTTAGAGGACGTCAGAATTATCAGGTGAGACCCTCTGATGCTTAACTCACCGTGGAATTATAGAAGATAGAAAAACAACAATAGAAGAGATAATTGAGAGATTAAAAATTATCAGATTATTATGTTCGTGCCATTGACTTTAGTATTTATAGGGGATTGTTGTTTCAAACCCTAATTGAATCTAAGAGTTGTGAATTGCAGGTCATGTATGAGCCATATCCAATTCTAATTTAAAACAAATCCATGTGTGTTGGATTAGTCTAAGTAGAGCCAGCCATGTAAGCTGCTTGCTGTGCTAGCAAGGAACTCGACTTGACTTAACCTTCTGAATCACTCTTGTAGTTCGGCAGCTTGAGCACTCTGTGCTCTCTATGTAGGACATCATCTTGAGCTCCTTGAGTCGGATTTTATTCGACTTCACTCCTTAGTCTGACTTGAAAGGAGGACAACAATCTCCTATAATTATTGAAGTCAATGATATGTGGATGATAATCTAGTAACCCTAATCTCTTTGCTCTTTCTCTTCTATTATTATTTTTTCTATCTTTTATGACTCCACGATGACTTAAGCATCAGAGGGGCCTCGTTGGATAACTTCGGTGCCCTCAAATGTGTGTTGATCCATGTAGGTTTCGCTATATCATGAGATGAAGTTTTGTCACCAATCTTCAATGAGGCGACAAATTTTTGCTGCATCATTACCATTTTGATATCTTCGTACCCTCATTTAACATATATAAGTCAGTTCACACGAGAACTCATTAGTTTATGTTACGTGGATATTAGATACATAGCACACATTGGGTTACATAGCACACATTGGGTTTTGAATCTGATAGTTTTACTGAACTCTTATTGTATTAGGCTTCAAGTTCAGTTTGTGAAAGAAATATTTCTATGTATTTCTCATGGGCAATGAAGGCCATTTATATACTAGTTTGTTCAAGAACAAATTTGAAAGAGGTATTTGGAAATACATAGGATTGGTAATGTAACTGTGAGTGCAATCCCTTTCTATGGTAATTGCATATCTCAATGCCTGTGCTGAATAGAACACCTATGGGATGTTACAACTATTAACACCCCTCTCAAACTGTTGTCTTGAGCATATGCAATTTGAATTCCAAGAATTACATACATTGTTTCGTATGAGACTTAGTGAACATATCTACAACTTGTTGCTTGGAGGGTATTCATGAGAGCTGTATGGTCTTTTGGTGGCGATGATGGTGTTCCGAATCACAATCAACCTCAATATCTTTAGTTTTATGAAATATTTCATCATGAACTATTTGGAGTGCACTTTTGTTGTTGCCATAAAGAGGGCAAGTGATGCAATAGTGAATCCCATATTAGCTAATAATGATCAAAGCCAACAATTTTTGCACAAGCGCGCGCAAGTGCTCGATATTGTACTTTGGTATTAGGTCGTGAAACAACCATTTGTTACTTTCTTTTTCAGAAAATTAACACTAATTACCTGTCATGGTATTAATAGTGTTCTTATAAAAGGAATATCTATGTTGTAATTTGAATAATAGTCTACATGTTTTGAAATAGGCTTTACAAGGATGATGTAAAAAATTACTGATTTCATGAGTAATAGGGTTTTATCAATGTCAAAAAGACAAATATTGTCATGTCAAAAAACAAGGAGATGATTTGGCTAAAGAACTATTTGCAAAGTTGGCAAGGAACAAAAATAAATAAATAATATACCTTATGTAGAATTTAGCTTTTTATTTAAGCATATTTAGATTAGGTATCATTTCATCTAATAGTCACTAGAGGATAAGATGTCACTAGAGCTAGTAGATTAGAAAATTGACATGTATAGGCATCCGCTTGAGATAAACTAAGGCTCTTAAAGTCTCAAGTTGGCCTACACAATTAAGTGTCCAAGAAAAGTTGTATGTATGCATGAGAGAAGCTTTGAAAGAGCCAAAGGATGATATGGTCTTGACTTGGTGAATCAATCTCAAAGTAGGAGATAGTTGAAGGAAAGTAGCTTGATTCCGTCGATTTCATAAGCACACAAATCTAACCAATCTCGGTCAACCCAATTGCATCCGCACACCGACAATTGCGATCGATGTAAAATGGTCTCATCCAATCCATGCTATAATGGACTATATTTCCTAACTTGATATTCTTTGAGATTTGATAATATATCTTAAATCTAATCAATTGATTACATTCCTACTTTCTTAGTCTATAAAAAGGAGAAGGTGAAAGCCTCTCATGAATCTTTTAATTATCTCAACGAATATCTTAAGAGAGCTTTTGGCTCCCCTATATCTTTGTCCAAAATGAACAAAAATACTACTATATGACAATAAAAACAAGTTAAAATGAGAAGATGAGGGTGTAAGAATATAATCATGATTCATGATATATAATATAATTAAGCTTGGTCAAAGTAGATGGATGGATCCGGCAAAGCTTGTGAGTGCACAGAAGATGCTGGATCCTAATCAGTTCATGCCTTCAAAAATATAAGTGAATAAATTAATTATGAAGAAGGTAGATCGATCTCCAACGCCATGTGGGTTCTCATGTTCGTTAGCACAAGTGCCTTCTGCCCCCATCTTAATCAGTTAGTCGACTGCTAATGTGATTAATTCGATCTACAAACTAATTAAGTGTTTCATTAATTGCACACAATATCAATGATCTCCTCAAACAACCGGCTCCACTCACATGCCTCTTAACCATCACTGAAAATAATTGAGGTGCATGATGATTTGCAAGGAGTTACATTATTATGATTATTTCTAATCCAACTTTGATATATTTTTTTTCTTTTTTCGTGATCTAATCTCAACTTTGGTCTCTCTTATTAGTTTCGATTGTATGTTTTTGATTGTGGCTTCTTGCTATAGAGATAAGCTCTGCATTGTTCATAGGAATAATTGTTCTATTTATTATAAATTTCTAACTAAAAAATAATCTTATATTTGGTTATAAAAATATTGAAATATCAATTCCTATGGACTGTGATTCCTTATTTACAAGCAATAACTAATCCTTAATTCTACTATAAAACAAAAAGCTACTAGTGCACTATTTAATCATATAAAAAATATATATATTATGAAAGAAGAAAATGGGTTAAACTAGGCAATCAAGCGTCTTTAGCCATTTGGATGTCTCAAGCTAAATGATCGAGTCAAGTTGAGTGACTCAAATGGGTTGAGCAATGCCACCGAGTTGGGGTGAGGTTCATCTTATATTTTTATAATTAATCATAATTTCTATTTATACAAACATTTTATAACTCATATTATATATCACCCAAATATATTTGGAACTGGTATTTACTTCTCCATTTATTTCATTTTTTGTGCAATTTTATTTTTATTTAGTGTTCGTATTACTAATTCTCAAAAATATTTTTTAATTTCGAGACTTGTATAACCATGTTTTAGCAAAGCAAAGCTCACCTCTACAAGGCTTAGCCTCGGGTGAACCTACACATGACAATAGTTGGCATAATGTGATAGAGCAATATAATGTATTGTACCATTTGGCCAAAAGTAGGTTTTCTTAATTGGCATATATAGTCCAAAACAACAAACGACTCTTTGATTTTAACGAGGACAATACTATAGAGAGGATATGATCCATGTATGTGTCACCTTAAGCATCTTTCGATGTGTACAAGCAACACTTTAATAAAGTGTGAGCAGGGACGGAATTAATTACCTCCGGAGCATAGTTGAGTTGATTATGACGGAGCAGAGTTGTAGAAGTGGACAATGATTCGAATCGCGACGAAGTCGAGATAATGTCCTCCTCTGTCGTGGTCAACTGCAACTTCTCGATTTATCTCCTCACAGATGATCGTGGGGCTGACCGTGTAGAGCTGCTGGGGTGGAGGATTCTATCGCAGAAGAGCAGGGACGGAATTAAACCATAAAAAAAATAAAAAATTTGATATTTTATTTAGTTGTAATAATAAAATAATATAAGTAGTAGATTCACTAAATATAATCAATTTAGTTGGCTCATTCAACATTTTTTACTCATCTGATTTAGCTGCTCAATCTAGCATAACCAATATGACCAACTTCTTGTTCAATTTAACCTAATCAACATGATTGGCTCAACTGGTTCACTCAACTAACTATGTTTGACCACTCCATCAATCCAATTGACTCACATGATCCGCTTGATCTAACCAATTTAATTAGTTCACTCACTCTAATTGGTCCACTTGATCTATGTGATCTACTTAGACCATATGACCCATTCAATCCATTCTTGTTGATCGGTTTGCCTTGCCAATTAGGTTTTGCATCCCACTTGACTGGTCGATTAATTTTTACATCCATCCTAATTTGCTTGGTTTGCCTTGGATGACTAGGCATTTTGCTTTACCAAACTTATCCATCTTACCAAACCTATTTAGTCCATCTTAATTGTCTAACCCAGTATAGTTTCCCCAATGTGCCCACCTAAGTCTATATTTGGTCCAATCAACTTGCTCGACTAGCTAAACTAGCCTACATAGCCCACTTGGCATGATCAATCCAACCGCCTAGAAAGTTTGTTCTTGAAGCCATTAGGCTTTTATCAAAATATTTAAGTCAAGTTCTTTGTTTGCCATGTTGAGTGTCGAGAACTACTTTAAGTTTGATTTAGGGATCCTTAGATCGTTGATGGAGACTTGAACAAATCTATTGCTTATCTTTAAAGGATCCAAAATTAGCTTTAAAATCTTAAAGATGTCTATTTGAGTGTTGTTAATTTTGGGGTAAATTAATGGTTGTTAGTGTTGATGCAATTGGTCCCTAAGAGGCTTGTAGGGGGGAATTGTTAGTACAATTATACCTAAACCTTTGATGCTTTGAAATGGTTGGCAAAATAATTGACAAAAGGTTTAAATTAAACAAAATATATAATTTTGATATGGGTGTGTAGATGCAAGAACTTGATAATGTTGGTGCAATCAACCTCTAATCAAGGTTTGATCAGAGTTGAGGTTCGATGTTTGATTAATATATTAGTTGGTCGAGTGATATATCAACTAGGTCAAAATTGATAGAATACTTAATAGTCAATTAATATGTTAATTGATTGAGGAAGAGTTAGTAGGTCAAGGTTGACCGAATATATGACAGTCGATCAATATATTAATTGGTCGAGAAAAAGTTAGTAGGTCAAGGTTAATCAGATACTTGACAATGAAATAATCTAAGTAGGTCATGATTGACTAGATACTTAGCGGTTGAAAGTTCAAGTGGATCACAGTTGATCGGACACTTAGTGATTGAAAGTTTAACATGAAATTTAACAGGGAGTTGACAAGTGAGAAGTCCAAGTAGTCATGGGTGATGAGACACTTGGCGGTCAAAAATTTAATATGAAATTGACATAAGAAGAAAATTCAAGTGAGTCACGGTTGACGCAATCTTTAACAATCGGAAGTCCAATAGGAAGTTGGCATGAGGCATAAAGTTCTACAAGTCAAGGTTGACCAGAACTAGACAACGAGGAAGTCCTAATAAGTCAAAGTTAATCAGATGTTAGACAACGAAAAATCTAGACATGTCAAGGTTGACTAAATATCGGGTAAAAGAAGTCTCGGTAGGTTGAGGTGAACTAGATACCAAATAAGACTAAAATTCAACTTTAGTAAAGCTGAAATAGGAGTATTAGTTGATTGATAGGGTATATCGATCGACTAATATATGTAAAGACTCTAAAATCTCAAAAAATATGATTACTACAATGTTACTATACTAACTATGAGCAATATTTTGCTACAGTATTGCTATAATACAATTGACTGATGAGTTTAATCAATTGATTGATGGACACTATAGCAGTGTATACAAGTTTCAAAATTTGATTAAAAAAATTTGATGCTAATAGAGTGTATCAATCAACTGATATCATTGTTCGAGTAAATAAAAAGTTCAGAACTCGACTACATGATTTGACTGATTAGGAAACAGTCGACTGATAGTGATGGGCAATCGATTGATATTGAGGTGAATGAAGTTGTTAAACTGATGGGTCAGAGTAATGTTTGAATCCACAATAGATCAATCGATTGATAGGTGGAAATCAACTTGACTTGAAAGCTATAAAAGAAAGGTCTTCCGTGGGGCCGGACCGGTCACTCTCAGATATAGTTAATGGGGCTAACTGGGATTTATCATTTTTATAAAAGAAAGGTCTTGAGGAGATTTTCAAAATCAATTTTTGAGAAGTTAGAGATGAAGTATTACTGTATTTTCCACCATCAAGAGGTTATTCAAAGTAACAAGAAAGCTTTCGAATCAAAAATTGCATTTGTAAAGTTTATTTTACTTTCATTTGCTTTTGTATTTGTATCTTGTTGTGTTGTTGCAAGAAAAGGTTGAAAGAGCTTTCTTCACCTTCGAAAGGTATTTGAGAAGGAAAAGGATAATGGTGGTAGTCGTTAGGATTATGTGTTGAACGTAGTCGTTTTGGGAGGCAGTGAACTAAGTAAAATCAAGTGTATTCTTATTTTGTTGGAGTTAAATTGTTTCAAATTTTTGTTGCGCATTCAATCAACATGATTGGAGTTATTCACCCCTCCTAGTTCGAACTGGATCCTTGAAAACCCTAAATTAGATGTCACGATAGGGCTTCAAATTGAAATTTATAGATTTTATCGAAAACCCGCGATAATTGCAAATAAATGAAGTATAGGGGCCTCGAGTCGTGTTTTTCCAAGGACTAGTAGTAAATTGTTTAATTCGAGCTTGGGTGTGTCGTATTTTTGGGTTTTTCGAATAAAATGGGGTTTTTGGTGTTTTAAAATGAAATGCAAATTAAAAATTGACAAATAAATGAAGAGTGCAATTAACTAATCTATAAATGCAATTAAGGAGCCAAGGTATCAAAGTAGACCTAAAATGCAATTAGAACATTTAACTAAAGCTAATTGTGCTATGACACTTAAGCATGAATTTTGCAAGGGAAGGTTTTCTTGTGGCACGGAACAGTGAACCAAATTAAGACAAGCAATTCAAATACCTATGTGCTTAAATCAAAAACCCAACCCTATCAAACCTATCAATTGGCACAAAAATGGCAAAATTGGCACAGGTATGTGAATTTGGCATGTTACTACAACTAGCATTCTATTCAACTAGCAAATCAAACACTTGAGCCGACCAACCCTTAAACCTGATACATTACACTCAATTGACTGAACATTAGAAAGCAAAACTAAGTTATCAGAACTGAGCAAAAGCTGATTGCAAGGAGGATTCGGTTGGCACGGAACAGTACTGGAATTTCAGAAAATCAGAGTTTGAGTGCGTTTCAGGGAGTTAAAACCAAGCTAAACAGATCAAAATCCAAACATAAACCAAGTATTATCCTAATTACTGAATTCACAAGGTCTCAAAGCTCTTGAATTGCAAAAATTTGAATTACAGAAACTGAAAGCCGAAATCAGAACGACACTGCAGAAATTGAAAGCAGAAATCAGAAATCGCGTCCAATCTTCCCTTCTCCGTCGTGTTTCTTTCTTGATGTCAAACAAGAATCAATTTGGAAACCCTCCTCCTTGAAAATCCCTTCGGAATGCTCGAACCAATAGCTGGGGATTGCCTACTCACGTCCACGGCTCCGAATTTAGGAGAAACCCTCTCCTCAAAACAGAGAAATGAACGAAACAGGTTTGTTTAGCTGCAATCTGGAATTTCTCTCCTTCTTCTTGCGCTGATGAGTTTGCTGAAACCTTGGACTTGTTCCGCGAGCTTCGGAGGACCCCTCGTCGACGCGCGGCTTCGGTTTGTTCAGCAACTCGCCGGAAACGCCAGGAAAGGAGGAGTGCCAGCGGCGGAGAAACCCTCGCCGTCACCGAGCTTCCAGCTGCCGATGATGCCCAACGGACCGGTTCCAGCTTCCTCGGGAATCCAGAAACACGCCGGAGAATGAAATTTTGGACGGGGCTTGGCCGGGAGTTACGCTCCCTAACAGAGGATACGCGCGGGGCGGAGACGATGAACAGTGCGCAGCCAGCACTGTTCATCCCTAAGTTTTTGGTTTAAATACCCTGATTAATCAACAGATCTGGACTGTCCATTTTGAATCCAACGGCTGAGACTTGATCCAGGCTCTAGGGCAGTCTAGGGTTTCCAAAAAATTTAGAGATTTTGATCGGGCTCGATCTAAGTCATGTCCTCTGTGTTGGCTTGATCGGTTTGGCGATTTTGACTCGATTTGACCACGGTTGAGCTTGAGTTGGGTCCGGTTCGAGCCCCTAAAATCAATTAAAATCAAATTAATAGAAAAATTACCATTAAATTGTGAAAATTATAATCAAGCCTCAGATTATGCAATAAATGACAATTAAGATCAAATCGATTCATTTTGTGATTTATTTTCATGTAAAAACCTAAAATTGAATCGATTAAAAATGCATAAAGCCCTAGCTCATCAGTGCTGCAAGCTCCTTCAGGGTTTTGTTGTTATCTATCATCTTTACTTCTAAATCTAAAGAGTTACTATTCAGAACACCATATGACTTTTTATGAATCCTCTACAAAGCATAAAATATTCTATCTATCTCAGGGTCGAGCTCAAGCAGTTTATCGCAAGAAGACCTAGTCATACACCTCACTATCAAGCAATAAATTAAGAATCAACATAAATGAATAAATAAATAACTCAAGAAAATGAAGATACAAGAATCAAACAATATCAATATACAGTCTAAAACAAACAAATATTATTTTAATTCCTCGACAACGGTGCTAAAATTTTGATAAGTATGAAAAATTTTATTTATTTATTTTATTTTTTATTTATCATGCACACCATTCAAAATTTATATTTGTAATTAACCACAATCCCTAATTTTCACTCAAATAGCATAATAGAGATCTGGGTCATCTCTCTCGCAGTATCAATGATATAAAATTATATTAGATATCATGCCAAGGAGTTTTTATTTATTAATATTATTCAATCACAGGAAAAGGACAAATCTAACAACAAGTACGAAATTATGATACAAGTTTATTCTAACAATGAGCAAACAAGAAATCTTTATACAACACTGCTAATCAGGAGGCACTTAACTAAATATTATTGAAATCAATAACAACTACACATACAAACGAATATATAATTCACCATTGATCAAATACATCTATATTCACATTAATCCTACTTAAGAACTTATCCTACATATTCACATAATTTCATTATTAACAATCAAGATTACAATTCACTAATGAATTTAACATACAAGTATCTAACTATACATAATTCAATAATGAACATCAACTATACATAATTTACAAATCAATCCATATCATATATCCTAATTACAAATTCATTCAAATAACAATCAGATTTACAATCTCATTCCCAATTAATACATTTACAATTAAATTCAAACATTTGACATATTTATATTAAAGTCCAATATTTTCACAAATTCACAATTCATTGACTAATCAACTTACACTTAAATCAAAGTTATCAAAACATTTAATTCACCTCAACCAAATTCACATTCAATTACTACAATTACTAACCGAACTAACAAATTCCATTCCAAAGAGTTAGCTTTACAATTATTAGGGCTTCACTTCAACTCACAGCTCACATTCAAACATAATTTCAATTTGCAAACATCACAACAAGAACAAGATTCAATTATCAGTTCATTTGTCAAATTCACAACTCAAAAAAAAACAAGATCAATCCCATTGCAATTCTCATAGCTCAAACAAAACATGATCAATTATATTTCAATTCTCACAGCTCAAAACAAGAATCAGTTTAATTGCAAACAACCTCAAAACAAGAATCAGTTCAATTGCAAACAACCTCAAAATAAGAACAAGTACACAAACACATGGGGTTTTAATTTAATCACAAACAAAAGCAAGGACTATTTTCAATTCAATTCTAAGAAGTTAGGGTTATGATCTTTCCAGCTTAAAACTAGAATAGAGCATTGCCTGAATGTGTTTCGCTCTGATGCAATCTTTGGTTGAGTGCACACCGAGTGGAATTGATGGATCATTGTCGGAGCTAGACCACTCCGGTGAAATTCGATCGGAGAAGGTGAGATCCAAATGCCAGTCCTCTGCCCTAATCAACTGTCACAACCACACAAAGGGATTAGAACAAGAAATCAAAAGTCCTTACCTAAATTCACCGGTGGTTGATGGCGATCGAAGGCGAACAGGGCAGCCTCGCATTCACGAACCACGTCGGTGAGGTGTAGCCCGATATTGCTCCAGTAGATGCGAGAAGGGAGGGGAGCTCACTAGAGCTGGACCACTCAGGCAGAGTCCCTAATGATGCAGTATAGTTGGCCACTACCGATTACTAGAACCCTAACCAGGTCAGCATTCAACGGGAGGTCGGAGGTGTGAGGACGATATGCGTTGAAACTGGACCACTCCGACAAAACTCTTGGCGAATGTGTCAGCATTCGTCAACCTTTGAAGGATGTCGTTGGCTGCTCTGAGTTGTTCATCAAGAAGAAAGGGGTCTCGGCGATGAAGAAATAGCGAGGAAGAAGAAGGAAATCGTGATTCTAGGAGTGACCTAGCGCAAGCCCTAGCCAACGCTGCGTGAACCTAATTTCTGTATTTAAACCCCTATTGAAACTGAACTAGAGCCGCTAAATCAAACCAATTTTTTTTTCAAATTGGGCTCTCTCTTGGGTTTTTTGAATTAGATTTTTAGCTTGATTTGAAATTCTTGTAATTGGGCTTCTCCTATATGAAATTTGACTTGATTGCAATTCTCGAGTCGAACCGAATCATGATTAAACCGAATCCGATGTTTCCTCCTCAAGTTGTTATTCTCATCCTAATTTCTTATAAAACTAAATATAATAAATTAATAATCATGAATTATCTCAAATCAATAGAAATTAAGATGAAGTCCTCAAATAAATGAAAGCTAATGAATTATACTGATTATATTTAGGAATTATTTTTTACTGATTATATCTAGTAAAATATTCAAAATATATTAGACCACATCAATTATTAAATTTTTTATAAATAATTATTTCAAATACTTTAAATTCAACTTGAGAAATATGACACATAAATATATCAATAAATGATGTGTATAATTGTACACAAAAAAAAAGCAACTAAAGAAATTGGAATATATCGTATTGATAAAATATAATTAAATTTTATGATTAATTTTTTTAATGATTTTTTAAAACTTGAGAATCAAATTTTCCCCTTAGTCTCTCGTATTCTTAAGTCAATTAAGCAACAAGAAAGTAATATCAATTTCATACAATTTAAGAATTCCTACTAGGAGAGGAAAAAATAATATAAATGGCCAAATTAATTAAATAAGTAATAAAAATATATTAAAAATAAAATACCCATGGCACGTTATTAGCCAAGTAGATTAAATTTAAAAAGTCTCTATACGCCATAGCACTCACTAAGATTGAATACGTTTTATATTAAAATTGAAAGAAAGTAGATCTCAAGTAAGATGGAAGATAATAATTAATTTAAAAAAATCTCTTAAGTTCGATTCTTGATCAAATGAAAGAAACATAAATTGTCAAAGAAAATATATATCGATTTATCATCTATCGACATCATCGCATAGTCATCACCTTTTGTAACCTATTTTATTTCACAATTTATGATTTAAAAGAGACTATAAAAAATTTAGATCCTCTGTACGCTTTGACAATTAGATTACTTAGGATTTGAATTTATAATATATTTTTTTAGACCCAATCATTGGGCCTGAGACGAAGATCTCTTGGATCTCCCTTTAGGTCTGGCCCGGACTATGCTAAGTATGGCACAACTTGTGTTATGTTGAGTAGGTTTGAGGGGCCTTAACTTAGATTAACCCATGTATAAAATTGGGTCTAACTTGATGCAATCAACCTTTGGCAGGCTATGCAAAGTATCAGAGCCGGTTCTTGTTGTACAAGGGCCCTGAGAGAAATTATAATTTTTGAACTCTGACACAGTAGCATATTTAATTTTTAGAGTTTGATAAATTATGATTTTCAATCAATAAGAGTTCCAAGATAAAAAATTTTCATACGAAACAATGCTCTCCTAGCAATTAGAGTTCTAAGATAAAAAAAAATAATTTCTCCTATTTAAAATGATAATGATACTCTAAATAATTTTCATACGAAACAATCCTCTCCAAACAACTAGAGTTCCAAGTAGCTATATGATTGACAAGGTGGTTAATTAGAAGAAAATAAAAAATAACAAGTTGCATATTTCAACTCCAAACTACTAAAAGTAATTTTAGCAATCAAACTTAAGTCAGTTGTTGTTTAGCAACCCGTGCATCCTTTCCCTAATAGTTACATGTCAAAGCATCCACCTATTGGAAGAATAGAAAGCAATTTTAGTGTGCCAAAGCATCAATCTATTTGAAGAATAGAAAGCATGTTTATTATAAATACATCAAATATACTGAATTCATTCATTAAAAGTTATATGATAGCAATTTAAAAAATTACATGCTATGGGAATTTATTGGAGATTGAGTTATCTAGCATAAAGATATGAACATTTAAATAACTTTCAAGTGTCAGCAAGATGATCTATTTGAACTTTGGATTCGAATGGCAAGTCAAAATGGCTAACAATTGAGAACCAATAAAAAAGCACAGAGGTAACTCATTTTTAATGTCTCTGTAATACATTTTTAGAGGCAAACTCATCAATGATAGCATCATATTTAATATTTTCTAAAATATTCTTTTTAATGCATAAAATTGCTAATCCGTAAATAAGATTTTATTAATTTTAATTTTGAAAAACTTCTTTCAGCATATGTCACTGTTGGAAACATATCCATTTTTTTTAAACTCTAATATTTGAATGGAAGATTATTTTTTATTTGTTTCATAAGATTCACTTGGTAACATTACTTGTAAAACTTATAGTTCTGAAAACATATATTTTGCATCAATATTAGAAGTGTCACCATTTCTTAAAGTATTTTCAAGGTTCACACAAGAATTCATCAATTCATCATCATCCAACGAAACTAATTTTGCAACATCATACAAGAACCCAAATATAGATTCAAAATATTGCAACTGTTCAAATCTACTTTTCAATTGCCCAAGAGCAATATCGACCACTAAAATAAAATAATCTACTCGAAAAGATTCTTCCGGTGATTG
>JBBMKF010000002.1:4957318-4972379 GCA_037834155.1 Curcuma caesia | reverse complement strand
TATATAATTAAGATTAATTTTGACATAAAATTATTATTTATCTCACTAAAATAAAACTTTAATGGAAAATGTTTTAGTATATAGTTTTGATTTTTTTTATATAAAATATCAATTTTCAAAGTTGATAAAGAGAAATTTGGTGCAATGAATGATTTCAAATGGGCAATTTTCAAATACAGAGGTGTGAATTAGAATTTTTTTTATTAAAAAAAGGGATTTGGATTCTGGACCGTTCAATTTTCAGGCACGAATCTTGAGATAGCTCTGGCGCACGTGTTCTCACGTGCCTGGTAATTCCTTCATATGTGGGTGGCCGTCGCTCCTCCCTTCTCCGGCGAGCGAAGTTTGCCATTTCAGCTGCGGGAGGGGAGGAATGGCGAATTCGTCGTCGGAGGCGGTGCCGGTCACGCCATTGCTCAGGGACGAGCTCAACATCGTGATCCCTACGATCAGGAACCTGGACTTCCTGGAGATGTGGCGGCCCTTCTTCCAGCCCTACCACCTCATCATCGTGCAGGACGGAGACCCTAACAAGACGATCAAGGTACCCGAGGGCTTCGACTACGAGCTCTACAACCGCAACGACATCAACCGCATCCTGGGCCCTAAGGCCAATTGCATCTCCTTCAAGGACTCCGCGTGCCGCTGCTTCGGATACATGGTCTCCAAGAAGAAGTATATCTACACCATCGATGATGACTGCTTCGTGAGTTTCCTTCTTCAGATCTAAGGTTTAGAGTTAGTAAAACTGGGATCTGACAAAAGGCGCCCCCCCATTTTTCGTATCGGTTTCTTATCGTTGGCTTTGATTACAAATTCTTGTTTCCCGATCTCTTACATGATGTTCTCGTAGTTGCGTTTGGATAGAGAGGAACAGAAGTATAGTTGTTTTTGTATGATCTTAAATTCGACTATATTGCAATTTGATATCTGTTACATCGATGCATTACAGTCGATCTGCACAAATTCTAAAACTTAAGTAGAACACATTGTATGGATCGTAATAAGGAACATATTCTCTAGGCGTTTATATGTTATACATGCTGATCTTCCTATTATATATATTCAGGTCATGATATATAGAACGGATCAACTTATCATTGTTCTAGATCTGACTTTACTAGCTCATTTATGTTCATGATCTGACTTTTCAAGATGTTTTAGCGTAACAACTTTGCCATTGAGCTATGCGAATTTATGGCTCGAGGTTGGTGATCAGACTTTAATCTTGTGTTCTTTAATATCACAAACATGTTGTTCTAGGTTATTTCCAAGCTCTGGCGGACCAAACAACAACTAAAAAATCATTGTTTTCCATTTTTCTCAAACAGGTTGCTAAAGATCCATCTGGCAAGGATATCAATGCGCTTAAGCAGCACATTGAGAATCTTCTCACACCTTCTACTCCCCACTTCTTCAACACCTTGTATGATCCTTATCGTGAAGGTGCAGACTTCGTCCGTGGATATCCTTTCAGCCTTCGAGAAGGTGCTCCAACTGTTGTATCTCATGGCCTCTGGCTCAATATCCCCGACTATGATGCCCCCACCCAACTTGTGAAGCCCCTTGAGAGGAACCAAAGGTACCATCCACAGTGATGTTGTTAGATCTAGTTTGCTCATCCTTCATTGCGCATGAAGAACTTTAATCAAGTATGCTCAGCACTTGCTTTCCTCGTTAGGTATGTTGATGCAGTTCTAACAATACCCAAGGGAACTTTGTTTCCTATGTGCGGAATGAACTTGGCCTTCAACCGTGAACTTATAGGGCCTGCTATGTACTTTGGACTTATGGGAGATGGCCAACCTATTGGACGATACGACGATATGTGGGCTGGGTGGTGTGTCAAGGTCAGACGAGTCTCCAAGTGATTCTAATTAGTGCTAGAAGCTCTAGTAATCAGAACCTAATTTTTTAAACCTTTTTTTTGTTTTGTTTTGAACAGGTAATCTGTGATCACCTGGGATTGGGAGTTAAAACAGGATTACCTTACATCTGGCACAGCAAGGCCAGCAACCCTTTTGTGAACCTGAAAAAGGAGTACAAGGGAATCTTCTGGCAAGAAGAGATCATCCCCTTCTTCCAGTCTGCTGTTATTTCCAAGGACTCCACGACTGTGCAAAAATGTTACATTGAGCTGTCGAAGCAAGTGAGGGAGAAGCTGGGGAAGATCGATCCCTACTTCGACAAGCTTGCAGATGGCATGGTCACATGGATTGAGGCTTGGGATGAGCTCAATCCGCCCAAAGTGGCTGCTGAAGTGGCCAATGGCCCAGCCAAGGCAAAGTAGTTAGGCAACTATAGTTTCTATTTCTTTCTTCTTCCTGGTGTTTGTGGTTTGATGCTCTTGAAATGCTTTATCTTATCTTTAATTTACATTTGTCCTAGTTCATTTGTATTGTTAGTGTTTTTTTTTTTGCAGCTTGACTATTCTATTTTTGTTTTAATGTTTGATTTGGCTATAACTTCATCTTTTTACACTTTGTCATGTTTGTGTTTGTGGTTAACAACAATTACAACTTCTTAATTTACTTTCTTATAAATGATCATGGGGCCGACGTGGAGTTGTTGAGATGGCAGATTTTATCTTTTTGTTGAAATGTTTATGGTTAACAATAATTTATTTGGAAGACTTAAATATGGCAAAGTTTAGTGGTCCGCTTGAAGGCTGTGTGCAGGTGTATATAACATGAATTAAGGAGGTCTAGAAACACTGCTACAAAATTTAGCCTATATGTGTTATGGAAGATTGTAGGATCAATCTTGCATATTTTTTTTATAATCTAAGTTTTTAATTTTTTAAATCGAATTAATTTTGAAAGTGATTGATTCAGTCTCATAGAAATTTATCATCTACTATCAAAATAAATTTAAGAAGTGCTCATATTAAGAACATCAACAGTTGACTTTTATGATTGATCTATGTCGTAAGCATCATACTTTATCTAATAATTGTATTTCATATTATTTTTTATAATTTTTTTATTAAAAAAGGGATATGTATGCTCCAATCGATAATTAAATCGTAATGCTACGAAGAATCGATGACCCCACTGTTGTACGGCCCATTGCTGAGTTTTATGTATTCAACATGTTGAATCTCGTCTGGGCCCATCTACGGCCCAAATGGTTGGAGGGGGGATTTTGGCGAGATCGTGTTCTTGAGTTGCTCCTTTTGTGGTAGCTCCCTGTTCTACTCCGATGCTTCTTTAATTTTTCTTTCTCTTTAAACTCCCCTTCCTTATCTTTCATCTTCCTTCGACATCTTTGCACATCTTTGCTTTGTTGGAGTCTTCGTATATGTATTCAGTATTCCTTCTTTTGAAGCTTTATAGGGCTTTCTTTTTCAATGTTGCGTAGGTGCTTCTTCATTGATACCCATTTCTTGTAGAAAGTCTTGACAAAGATTGCTCCGATCCACAATGTTATGACAAGTCGCGGTTGTAATTTGTGATGGAGCATGTTTCTCCAATGATTCGATAACTTTTGCTTGTCTAGCGATTTCGGCTTTGTCATAACATGATGTTGTGTTATTTGAAACTTGAGAGAGGTACTTCTATTCTTTTTCGAGTTGAATTTTGCAATTAATTGATTATCAATCGTCCACATTCAAAATTAAGGCTAAGTTGACTAAAAAATGCGTTGATATAAAGCAAGAACCTAACCATATTCGCGAAGCTTATCAAATATTCTTATTTGGGTGCGTGTATAGGTGATCAATATCTTGAGAGTCATATGACATTCTAGATTTACTGATAGACGAATCAAGCAAAGACCATCTATCTATTATTAAAAAAACTACTATGTTAAATTTAGGATCATTGAGTTTAGGGATAAAAATTTATGAAATTCTTTCCAAACTTGTGTGAAACAAGAAGATAACATGTTTTTTAGTGGGGAATATGGAAGTGCATTATCCTGTTCTCCATCCCATGCCCCATGCTTTTGTGAGGATCAAGTTACATGAGCAGCACCAGAATGAGCATATATATATTTGTTTATGCACAAATCTTATCTAGTCTTGTCCTTGCCCCGGCAAACAAATCTTAATTTCATCCATCCACCAATCGATGTTTGCACATTAGAGGAAAAATTAAAGAGATCATGTTTCCTGCTTTCTTGTGCTTGACACGTAGTAGAGAATTGAAATTAATTAACACTTAAAGGAGAGAATTATGCTACCATGTAAAGATGTCAATTTGGATTATTTAATTGGTTCGTCCGTCAAATAATATAAATAGATTGAATTGATATTTTACCAATTCATTTTAAGATGAGTCTAGTGGATTGATCCGTCTAAGCTAGCAATTCGCGTGAGTCAACGACGATAGGCTTGAGTTGATCCACGGATTGAGATTTAAAAAAAAAAATAAAAAAAATAAAAAATTTAATGGACTCGAAGCTTAACTCACATAATTCACAATCAAACTTAAAATTTTTAATTATATATATATATATATAAAAGTTTTTGATGGACTTATGCACTTAACTCCAGTTAATTCACAACACAAATGTAAAAATTTGAATATTTTATATATTTTTTAAATTTTTTGATAGGTCTATAGATTAATCTGTCTAATTCAATTGAGATTTTCTAGCACTTCAAAATGATGAAATAGTTCGTCTCACTCCGTCATATAATAAATTTTTGATGGAATAATCGACCCGTCATGGATGCACCTGTTTAACCGCACTAGTACCATGCATCTTGAAAGCAAACAAGTGTGATATAATTCACCAAAATTAACTTGTATTATTTTCTCTGAATTTCGCTCCTGTGTGACAAAAACGTGTGGGGGTAGAAGGATAGATTGGATGGCTAAAGTGCGAAGAAAGTGACAACGAACTTTATAATGACCTTTTTTTTTTTGACAGGAAACCTATTTTGTGTACCAAAATGAAATAGAGATGATAATTTGAGGGCAAATTTTATGATGTATATTTCAAGTAAGTCATACGTGTACTATGAAAAGAGGGTATATTTGATCCTTTCTTAGAAGTTTTCCTTCCCATCGTGAGAAAAAAAAATTATGACAAAAGATACGTGATATTTTTCAATTGTACATTTGATACTTATAAAGGAATAGGACTATTGTCGATCTTTTAAAATAATATTTATCGATCTTTCAAAGTGAAGAAGAGGGCTAGCAGAAATAAAGGTAATTTATCCTCTTTCCTCCTACATATTGTAAGAAAAATACTCAAAACGGGCTCCAATAATCATGCAAAATATTAAATATCATTGGAAAAAAAGTTGGAAAAAGAAGCAACATAACTCACTCAACTTTTTCTTAGCCAAT
Source organism: Curcuma caesia (assembly GCA_037834155.1). Taxonomy (NCBI): domain Eukaryota; kingdom Viridiplantae; phylum Streptophyta; class Magnoliopsida; order Zingiberales; family Zingiberaceae; genus Curcuma; species Curcuma caesia. The sequence continues at coordinate 4,967,079 of JBBMKF010000002.1, read as the reverse complement.
TAATGGAGTAACTTGTTGCTATGGGGTCAACTTGTCATAAATGATGCATTCAGTGGTGTGTGAATAGATTCACACAACAGTACTGTCACTGAAAAAAAAAGTACATGAAATAAAGTTCTTCATCGAACTTTATTCCGATCAACTACATAAAATTTTTTATATTATTATTTATATTTAAATAAATTTTATCTCATTTTATTATTACTAATCAAATTTTTTTATCTTTCTCTTCTCATTTAATATACGTATTTGTCATAGTTTCATGTCATTTAACTGGAGCATTTATTAATCATCTAAGTACATATCTGTACCATCTTAAACGTATGTCTCAGAATTTTTCCTCAATAGATGCATCTTCAACTTTTTCTCTAATATTCTCATTTCTTATTTTATCCATCCTCATATGTCCACATATTTACTTTAATATCTTCATCTCTATAATTTATATCTTCTGCTCATATGTTTGAATCATACCCAACATTAAGTGTCTTTTAACATAGCAGGCTAACCACCATTTTGTAGAATTTCTCTTTAAGTTTTAGAGATATTTTACGATCACATAAAACATCCAATGTTTTCTTCCATTTCAATCATCCCACTTGTATTCTATGTAAAACATCTCTCTCAATCTCTCCATCATCTTGCAAAAATAATTCCAAATACTTAAAACTCTCAGTTCTAGATAACTTATCATCTCTTATCTTAATAATTATTTTATTACGTTTAATATTATTAAATTTAAATGTCATATATTTTATCTTTACTTTACTAAGCTTAAAATTTTTTACTTTTAGTATTTCCTATCAAGATTCTAGTGTATCATTTACTCCTTCACATGTCTCATTTACCAAAATAATATTATCTACAAATAACATGCACTACGATACTTGATTTTTTTGCTCAACTAACTTAACATAGATCAACTATCAAGTATCCGGTCAACTTTGACCTACTTGACGTCTCGACCAACTAATATATTGATCAAACATCGAAACCGCAGCTCGAGTCAACTTGAGATCGATCACATGATCAACTTTAATCAGGGGTCGATTGTATCAAAAATCTCCTCTTTTGATGTTTGACAATATGTTTAAGTTAGGATAAACCATTATTCCAACATCCTACTTCTCATGCCAAGACATGAATGAAAGTTTTTCTAATTTGAATCCTTCATTCTTTCTTTTTGCAACACATCAAAAACTTCTTCCAAACATTCATTCTAATCTTCCATTCCTAACTTCCAACATCACAATGGAGGTTCTCTACCTTCCATTTTCTCCAATGTTCAACCTTGACTATACAATCCTTCATTCATTCACTTATCCTCAAATTCTTATATTCTCATCCTTTCATATTGAAATCATATCTTTAAGGAGGACCTCCCCCTCGAAACATACTCCAAATTCAATCATTGCACCAATAATAATTTGGAGTTCCTAAACCTTAAGGAAATTTCAAAATCTAGGTTATGAGGTTAAAAATTCAATCTTGAATCTAAACCTCCTCTCAATTCTTTTTCTTCTCATTTTATCATCTCTTTCTCATTTTTATCAAGAAAATTATCTTTGAATGATTATCCAAGCATTTCAGAAGGTCAAAGATAATTAAGATACCTTGAAGTGAACTTAAACGATTTAAACAAATCTATTTTAGTCCAAAACACAGAAATCAATTGATTGATACTCTAAATCAGTCGATTAATTATCTAAAAAATTACAATCTAATTTCAAACCAACTTTAGAAATGCATAACTAATTCTATATTTTTTTGAAAAATAATGAAATTCTATATAGACATTACTTATGTCAAATATTATTAGGGAAAATTATTTTCTTTGAAAATACGTCTTATTTTCAAGGAATGATGCAAAGTCCAAACCCACTGAAAATTTTAATATTTTACTCTAATTTTGTATCAACCTAATCAATGACGATTCCTATCAATATATAGACTTCACCAATATTTTTCAAAATCAATTTCCAACCATGAACTATGGGCTAAATACACATGACTTTCACATTAGCTTTCTCCATGATTGGTCATGTAAAATTTATGTGTTTTGATAAAACTTAGTTCAATTTTAATGCACAAAATTTGTATCTTGAACTTAGTTCATCATCCTAACATCTCACTTGTGTCTAATGTATCTCAATATACAAACAAATTAATCCTATTATTCTTGTGAGATGTAAAGTTTATTTCCTTAAACTAAGGGATCATGCATTTCTAACTAGGCATTTTAAATTTGGTCATCGTACCTAGGATGTCAACTAATATCATTTGTTCTTAATTATAAGGAATTAAAATAATTCATATAAAAGAGTATTACATACCTCAAATGCATAATTTTTTACAACCATTTATACTCAAATGATGCATATGTCAACAAGTATCAAAATATCATGGTAAGATGTAATACTTGTGTATGCCATGATATCATGGCATGTGATATAGCACACAAAGCATGACACTTAGATTTTCCAACTAAGTGTTATCAACTAATCACTATTCTAAATACACAATTTTACATAGGCAACATATCTTCCTCGAATATGCCAAAAACTCCAAACATAGCACACTTTTGAATTCTATCCTATTTTGCCAATTTGATCAACTTAAGAATTTAATTTTGATTGGCACACTATAGAGATATTCCAAGATAAGATTTAAATTCTCATTCTCAAGATATCACAATATCTTAAAAATATTCTAAAATGCCAACTTTACTATGGTTGGATTAACTACTCTTCCAGTTTGGGTTGACACACCCTATACTTATTTAGTATGAAGAGATCATACTATTAGGAGCCTAATACTTATTAGAATTCCTTGGGTGTACTAGGGATAACTTCCCTAGATATCTTTCTAATGACTTTTTAAAACTTCTTAGAAGCCTTAGTCATTGTAATCTAGCTCATCAAAGTCAACTTTAGAGATGACTTCCCTTGTAATCTTGACTTCATTCCTAAACCTAGGATTAGTTCCATAGTTATATGGAACATTATAGTATGAGGTCATGTTTTCCTTGGACTTAGGTTTGTATCCTAGACTCTTTTTGTCCTTAGATGACTCTTGTCTATATAAATCTAAAATTTGTTCTTTGGACCGCTTAAACACATTTTCCATCCTATTAAGGGTTTTTTCTAATTTATTTAGTTTTGACCTCAAGACTTTATTTTCAACCTCTAAGTCTATAATTCTTGATTTTTCTTAGTTTCTTTGATCATTTTTCCTTCTAGGCATATGTCTAGTTTCCTTAAGATTTTCGTTAAGATTCTTCCTATCCTTAGATTTTGTAGGTCTACAATGAAATATCCTAAAATTATTGTAGTTCTATTATATTTCATATTTTCATGATAATTGGCACTAAGATGATAAATTTATTTCTAACATGCTCGTTATCATGATATATTGGAATTGCACTACGAAATGGTACCTTAGGTTTCCTCGTAAGAGCTCCCCCTTGATTTGAGCTTCCTCCCTTGCTTTTATTTTGGCGCTTTCCCTTTGGACATTGATTCTGATAATATCCTCTTTGGTTGCATGTGAAATACACAATGTGCATTTTGCCTTTTTGCACTAATAGTTCAACTTCATTTGGCTTCTCTTTTGCCTTAGGTGTCATTTAAGTCTTCTTCTTGATCGATTGTGGACACTTGCTCGTAAGTGTCCCTTTGTCCTATACTCAAAGCATATTATGTGATCTTTATTTTTTTATAATTGAAATTGATATACCTTCATAGTTTGGGCTTTCTTGACTTGTGGAGGTGACACAATCTTCCTCCTTATCACTTTCAAAAGTTGAGAGTTCCTCTTGTTCCAGGTCAGTGATCTCTCCCCCTCATTTCTTGAAGTGTATGTGTCTTCATTTTCATCCTCGGATGTTGAGCACCTCTCAACCTACGAATCCTCAAGTTCTTCAGACAATGAGTTTTCCTCCATGGACTGATGATCATCTTGTATAGGATGAATTTTCATGAAGCTTGGCAAGCTTGTTCCATAGATTCTTGGTATCTTGATATATACCTATTCTACACAAATATCGTTAGGAATCAAATTAATCAAAATTTTAATTACCTTTTGTTTATCTCAATTTTTTGAATTTGCTCTTTAGTCCATTTCTTCTTTTCAATGAGTTTCCCTTTGCTATCCGTTGGAATGTCAAACCCTTCGTTTAGGTATACCATTGCTCTATGTCCATCTTGAGGAAGTATTTCATCTTTACCTTCCAATGCTCGAATCCTCCCAATCTGCAAGGTGGACGTACTCGATGGCATATCTGAATCCATCCTGGGGATCCATCCCAAAATCTAAGCTCCCTTTGGTGTTGGCTTCTTTCGACGGTCAGTCCGATGACTTGTTGCTATCGAAGAGCTCAAAATCACACCTTCTTCTTCTTCCTCCTCTAGTTTTGCGCTCTTTCCGGTAGTTAAACCGATGAAGAGCGATCTTTCTCTAATACTACTTGTTAAGATTTGTGCAAGCTAGAGAGAGGGTGAATAGCTTTGATCACTTCTCGTCTTGATCTCATGCTCATTGTTTGAATGCGGAGCGATAACTTGAATCAATACTGACGCCACATGCACAACTCCAGGATTTACTTGGTATTGGTCTCTTAGGAGACTAATCTAAGACTTACTCTAGTGATCTCCTTCCACTATGAAATTCTCTTTTACAAGTACTTTCAGAGGTGGAAAAGTTTCTTACAATATATTCTTACAAGAATACAACAAGAAAATGAATATAAAGATAAATGAAATCAAAAATGACTTGATAATGAGGAACTTGCTTTGGATGTTTTCTTATTGCATGGAAATGCTTTTTACTGATCCAGAAATGCACCAGCACTTTGCCTCAGAATCTTCAAGAATCGGCTTTGAAATTTTCCTTGAAACCCTTTCTTTTAAAGCCTTTAGGTAAGGGATGATTTTCGCCTTCAATCGATTGATTTTATTCATTAATTGATTGATATGTCTCTAACACTATTCCTATCATTGAATGGCCACTAAACCTTCTAAAATCTATCTAGTTTTGTTGATACTTGAACATTAGTCGCTGATGTAAACATCATTCGACTGATTAAATCAGTCGGATCGAACAAGCGAATCGGACTCGCTTCTGTTCAATTCTAGTCAACATCATTCGCCTGATGTGAACCATTATTCGATTAATTATACAATCAATAGAATCAAACAAGTGAATTTGACTCACTTTTGTTCAGTTCACGAAGCCATCAGTTGATTGATGTCATCAATCAAGTCAAATAATTGAATCAATTCACTTTTATTTGATTCTGATCAAAATCAATCGATTGATATACATAATCAGTCGACTAATATTGAGCAAAAATATAGATATCTGAATAAGCTCTGTTTCACACCTTAGATCATCTCGTTCTAATATTTAAGTCAAAAGTTATGACATTAAGAAGTTTGCTCTGTCAAGATTACCTCGTTGCCTAACATCCGATCGACTTTGACTTGCTGTGACTTTACGTCTCATATCAACTCTTTGTTAGACTTCCGACTGCTAAGTGTCAGATCAATCGTGATCCACTTGGACTTTTCTCTTGCCAACTACCTGTTGGATTTTCGATCACCAAGTATTTAGTCAACAGTGACCCACTTGAACTTTCCATCTTGTGCCAATTCCATGTTGGACTTCTGACCATCAAGTGTCCGGTCAATTGTAACCCACTTATACTTTTCTCTTGTCAAGTACCTGTTGGACTTTCGATCACAAATTATCTAATTAATCATGATTCACTTGAATTTTCTATCTCATGCTAACTCCTTATTGGATTCTAACCGTCAAATATCTGGTCAATCGTGATCCACTTGGACTTTTTATATTTTGTTAAATATCCGATAAACCTTGACCTACTTGACTTTTCACTTAAATAACTTAACATATTGATCGACTATCAAATATTCGATCAACCTTGACATCTCAATTAACTAACATATTGATTAGATATCAAAACCCTAACTCAAGTTGACTTGAGCTTGGTCAACGTGATCAAACTTGACCAGGAGTCGATTGTACTAACATACTTATCCTCCATTGATCAAATTTTTTTTTCATTTTCAATATCATATTAAATAATTTTATAAGTCATTCAATACCTTATTTCTTTAGGCACTTCCATACCTCTATTGAAATATCATCTGGTCCAATAATTTTTTCAATTTGCATCACATTTAAAACTTGTTCTACTTCTAAAGTGTGAATTCTACAATAAAAATTTAAATTTCTATAATCATGTGACCTACTTAAATTACTTAAGTTAAGTTGGTCGCCTAAATCTTCATTAAAAAATTGATGAAAACACTTCTTCCACCAATATTTTATTTCTCCATCATTTACTAGTACCCTATTGCATTTATCATTAGAGCATTTTATTTGGATAATATCTTTTATTTTCCTCTATCAGACTTTAGTTATTCTATAAATGTCTTTTTTCCCCTTCTTTTATATCTAATTTTTAATATAATCATTCAAAAGTTTCATTCTTAGTTTTATTCACTACTTTCTTAGCCTTCTTAGCTATTGTATATTTTTTTATATTTTCTCATTCTTACAAATATATAATTTTTTAGAGGTTGTTCATTTTTTCTTCACTTTCTCTTGTACTTTCTCATTCCACCATCAAGACTTCTTACTTGGTGGTGCATGCCCTTTTGACTCACTGAGTACACTTTTAGATATTTTTTTCAACTTTGATACCATCTTATCTCATGTCATATTAGAATCACCATATATTTCACTTAATGTTTGTACTGATATTTTCTCCTTAAATATAATTTTCTTTCCATCCTTTTACTTACACTACTTAATTGTAGGAGTTGTGTATATTTTCATTCTATTGATACTATACTTGAGACGTATATCCAACATTACTGACTTATACTGACTTATATTGGGTAATTAAGCTTTCTCTAGGGATAACCTTGCAATATTTATAAATCTTTTTATCCATCTTCCTAACCATAAAAAAAGTAAATTTGTGATTTATTATTCCCACTTTTGAACGTGACCAAATATGCTTCTCTTTTCTTAAAAAATATATTAGCTAGTATAAGGTCTATACTATCGCAAAATCTAATATAGTTTTCCTTCTTCATTTCTTATTCCAAACTCATAATCCCTATGCACCCTCTTATATTTCTCATTTTCACTCCTACATGTCCATTTAGATCGCTTTCTATTAAAATCATTTCATTTGATGGAATGTTTTATAATACTTTATCTAGGTCATCCCAAAATCTTAATTTGGTATCTTCATTTAATCTTACTTGAGGTGCATATCTACTAATTACGTTCATAGTTTCTTTCACCGCTACTACCTTAAGAGCTATAATTCAATCACCATTTCTAACTATTCTTACAACTTTATCTTTTAACGAACTATCTACAACAATACCCACTCTATTTCTTATTTTACTATTTCATGTGTACCATAACTTAAAACTTGAATTTTCTATCATCTTTGCCTTTTCGCCTATCCATTTTATCTCTTGTACACATAAAATATTAATTATTCTCCTAATTATCGTATCTACTACCTCCATTATTTTATCAGTGAGAGTTTCTATGTTTCATATTCTAAATTTTAGACTATTAGTTTAATAGTTTTCTTATAATATTTGTTCTTATCCAACTTATGACGTGAAAATTCTTGTTTATTTAACATCACACCCAAGTTCTCATAGAGATGTATTGGTCTTTATTGATACGTTGCAATCAGACCCTGCAATACAAACTCTTGCATATTTATTACTACACTTGAGTTCTGAATATATAGTGGTCTTTATCGAGATGTTACAATCAGACCCTTCAACGCGTTCCTTCTGGGAAACAACCTAACAATAGAATAATAGCTTAATAGATTTATTCATTGAATATTTATCTTAGTTTAATGCTGGCTGACAATCTAATGCAATCCTTCTCCTTTATCCAAATTTGAGATTGAACATGACGGGGTTAATTCATCATGACAAAGCTTATACAAGAAATAAATTAATAATCTTAATTGGAAAAACCATTTTCTAAAATAGTTCATGCTCAATTAGACTCTCACATCACAAATCTCCTTTTGAAAGTATAAATGTTTTTTTTTGTAAATGTACTAATTTTTCATCTTAGACTTGGCTTGTCATATAGATGAATAAGCTCATGAGTTGCACATTTTTAAGGTTTTAAATTATTCTTAAATTAGTTTTTCTATTTGTCCATAACTTAAAGGGGTGGATGCAAACTACTTTTAAGGATCTAATTGAGTATATAAATGAATGCATCATCCTTTCCTATAGAGGAGTTGTTCTATCTATTTTTTCTTCCCCTTTCATGTACTTTAGTTTCTTATAAAATTTTTGGAATTGTTTAAGCAAATAATTATGCTTATGGTTTCCTCTCAACATTTTTTAATCTTTTTTATCTAATTGATTTTTAATTAAATTAATATATTTTCTAAAATACTCTTATAAATCAAACAAAATGTAATTAGAATGTGTATACTCATAAAAAACACTAATGAAATAAGCACCTTAATGTCGACTTCATTTACAGGCTAATCGATTAACACTAATTATATGACATATATATAGAGTGCCGTATATTCACATTATGTTGGAACAATATATGATCTAGTTAACATCGATCCATAAGATTAAACCATTTAATGCATATCTACAATCGTAACAAGTCTTTTTCTAAGAAAATACTAACATAAAAGTTCAAAATATGTTCAAAATGCATAAAACAAGAACAAAAATTAAAATTTGTTCATTATTTAGAGCAAATAATTCGGATATCAAGAAAAAAAATTTTGATCGTGAGTTGTTCCGCACATAAAAAAAATTTCTTCGATGTGAAATTCGATAAAATTATACAAGCACACGATGATCTTTGTTAACAAGATGTCTGACTCTTGAATTTATTTGTGGCATATGAGATTCAATTGGGTAAACAAAAAAAATCAAAAAGGTTTTTTAAAAAATGTAAATTAAACATAAAAGGCCATTTCAATAACATAACAAATTTAAAAGTGTTCCAAGGGTTTGCATCTTCTTCGATTTGTTGCAGTTACAAGTAAAATGACCATTATTGTAGCAATTATAACACTTTGGCCTTTAGCTTGACTCCATATGAGCACTTTTCTTTTGAATTATGATTATTCTTTCTATGCGGATCAATTTTTTGCCTTATTAATATTTTTTTCCTTTACACTCATCCTATGACTTGCGTTTGAAGTCTTCGTCACCTGTTGATCTTAGTTAATTGTTAGGACCCAGAATAATTTCGATTGCGTCGATAAATTATATAGTAAAAACTTGAAATAAACTTAACACCTAATGCAAAACGCTAAGACATTTAGTTTTATTTAATTTACTGTCTCCCAAGATAACTGCATCTAAGGCTTAGTCCTAATGACTATCCCCCCATCCTTTTCTTTCTTGGATATCTTCTAGAGGGTGAGCTAAGAAGTCTCTTACGACTTGATTTCATAACAAATATAAGAGATACAAGTATACTCTTACGGCCGTAAGGTGTAGACCGAGTAGGAGACTTACACTCTGTTTGGATGAGGTGAGGGAAGGTTCATTAACGGAAGGGGAAGGAAAGGAAAGGAAGGGGAAGGAAGGGGAAGAGAAGTATTTATATTTTTCTTGTTTGGAAGGAAGAGAAGGTTCATTAACGTAACATGTGCTACCTTGTTTGGGAGGAAGGGGAAGGAAATGAAGGTTAAATATATAAAATTA
>JBBMKF010000002.1:4921122-4933839 GCA_037834155.1 Curcuma caesia | reverse complement strand
TATATATATAAATATAATATACCTGAGCAACATTTTGCTTTTGCAATATGGAGAGATGTCATCTATACATTAGATGAGAGTGCTTTTATGTTAGTTGGTAAGGGATCATAGGTTAATGCTAGCCTGTGCTAGTAGGAGATATTACAACCCACATAAGGTTTCAGCTTAAATTCTTTTGAATTATAAATGTAGCAATATGATGCGCATGGAAATAGAAAACCCTTTTCTAAGCTTTACAGCATCATTTACAAGCGTAATATGAAAGTATCAATTTACTCAAAAGGCAAATTTATTCAAGGTGAACCACTAATATATTTATGGCTTGCAAGAGGATGAATTAAATACCACTAGTTTCTTCTTCAATAAGTAAAGACCAAGGTAGAACATGCTCAAACTCAAATTCACCTATACTGAACTCAAGTCCCACTTGAGCCTCTCCTAGTCGTATGGAGTTTACATTGGATGGCAAGTCTACGTGACAAGACTGAAGTTAAATTTTTTATGGGATCTCCCTTCGTGAGCATTTATGCTTTTATTGAGAATTGACTTTAGAATGAATACATGGGTAAGCATGGTACCATTTTTGAAAAACATATTGTGAAAAAAAAAAAGAAAAAAGAATCCTGCATAAGATATTGAAAGAGCACTTGCTCAACTAACAATGATCGATGAAGTACTCCCTTTGCTGCCAGACTCCCAGTTTGGTTTATTTGGATGAATAATCTATGATGCTTGCTCATTTCATTTTGTCATGCTCTCCCTTCCCATCACCATCCTAGCTCTCCAGCTATCATTCTAGTCACGTAAATCAAGCCTTAAGATGGAATCTGCTAAAATTATCTCCATCTTTTTCTCACTTGATGATGATGGATTACTTGCAAAGAACAAAAAATAAATAAAAAACTATATAAAATCTACTTCTTTTACAAATTACAATGATGCCTGTCCTTCCATGACCACATTGCATCAATGTGTGATAGCTATACTTCTTTACAAATTTATTTAAGACTTCATTCAGAAAGGTAGGCATAAGAAAGGGATAGAGAACTTCATATTCCAGTACCTGAGAGACAGCTGAGAGAAATCATCCTCAAGCTCCTCATCCTCATGGTTCACATCGACAATAGGTGCCACCACAACCATTGGTACACCACAAAGAGCAGAACCCTTCAAGATATCATTATATCTTTGAAGTACAAGCTGAAGTTCATCATTCAGTGTCAGACCCTGATGAAGAAGCTCTTCATCTCTGGAACATACAAAAGTCCAACTCTTTATACTTTTAAAGTATTAAGTGTAAAAGATCTCAACTCGTTATCTCAAGAGTAAGAATAGAAAAAGTTTTGGGAGTATACCCTGTATTATTCACAAGAATCATTAAACGCTTTTGATAAGAATGGCATTGCTCAACAAGGTCGACTATTACTTCTTGCTTTAACTCCTGTCATATGCAGAATGATTAATTGTGTCATAGTAAAATAGTTTTAAAAAAATGCATTGTCCAGTGATCCTGACTTCTGTGAAATTTCTTGTAAAGCTAGACACAAAATTATAACAAGGAAAGCAACCATGTTTAAGCTATGATATTTGTAGTGTAGACCTTATCTAGACAATCATATGCCATGAGAATCAGGAAAGCTGTGCATATATGGCAGTTTAAGAGCAAAGAGATGGACATAACAAGAGTAAGAAAATTGAAATACATAAGGAGAAAATGGAGGCCATTTCATCATGCCCACCCACTTCGACCAACCCATTTAGCCTATATAACAACCTAGTCAGTCATCGTATGCCGAACCCTTCAATCCCTAGTGTGTCTAACCCACCTGGTGTTGGTGCTGCGAACATCACAGTGAACCCAGTATTTTAATGTATGATTAAGTGTAAAATTAGATTATTGTGAATTAATAATTTTATGTCAAGAAAAGCATGTTACTTAACAGATGGAAGTCCTGATTGGGAATCAGGCAAATTGACTAAATCCTAGTAAATCTAGGCAAGTGAAAAGTCCTGATTAAGAACCAACCAATTGGAAGTCTTGGTTGGGAACCAAATAGAAAAGTCTTAATTGGGAACTAGGCAGAATAAATCCAAGTGTGCCTCGAGAGTTGCAACTTAGGAGACAAATCCAAGTGGAGGTAGTTGGGAGTTGTGGTTTGGCAAACAAGTCCAAGTGAAGACAGCTAAGAGTTATGGCTTGGCACGTTACACTAGATGGGTCAGCTCAAAGATGAACATCTAACTAAGGTATGCACGAGTAAAGCTAAAATCAATATCATACTGACTACATGTATCAAGTATAGGGAAATAAAGTTTGACGATTCTAGACGACCGAGAGGGAGCCCAGGCGACTGACTGGAGGCAACCTTTGACCGTTGGAGTCGAGGTCTCGCAGGCGACTGGAGCGAGGGGCAAGCGACCGCAGCATCCAGACGACCGTAGATGCTTCCAAGCGACAAGTATAAATGGAATCATGCGATACGGGAAAGACAAGTCAAAGAAGGAAGTTGATCTAACTCCACACGACCGAGGGATCCCGATCGACCGAGATTGCATATAACATTTATTACTCAATAAACGTTGCAGCCAAGTCAGCAGACTTCCGAGCGACCGAAGATGGTTCAGTCAACCAAAAGATGCCACGTCTACGAGACCTCAACGTGCTCGTGCTCATACACATTTAGTGCTCTTCAGACGCTACTTTGTCCACGTGCTGCAACATTACGCTTCACTTTCCAAATATGACAACTCGGCGTAACACTATCATTACATTGTTGTCGTACATTATTATATTCTTATATGCTTTATTTTTAGATTCTTTTTAAAGTTTCTCCACCTCTAGAATTTTTCTAAAAAGGAATTAATCGTAATAAGAATCAATTTATTTATGATGCGCGTCCTTACAATTTATAATATAGAAATTTTGCATGCTTAACTTAGAAAATATTATTATCAAGTTAGTAATATACGTGTTTTAATTGTTTATCCTTTTTCTGTTGCATTACTCTATCTGTTTAGAGTTATTCTTTGTCCTTTAAAACTCATAACACTATTCACCCCTCCCTCTTAGCATCGAATTCAATCCTACAAATTGGTATCAAAGCAGGTTGAGCTGATAGTACACTAGGAATGCTCGGTTGGGTGCATGTCAAGGAAGAGTAAGAAGAGTGAACTAGCTGAAGGTTACTCATCTCGTTCTAAATCGATTAGACCAAAGGATTATACTAAAGCTAGTCAAATTCAAAATTCTTACTTTAACTTTGTCTTAGAAAGTGATCGTTGCTCTGATATCTAAGAAGATCTTTGTGCCTCACCACCGCTTGGAAGCTAAGTTAGGAATTTTTTATTTAATTAGCCCAAAGCAAAACCTAAATCTAACTTAGGACGAATTTTGCGTTCTAGATTGGAACCAACTCAACCTAAAGACCTACCAACTCTAACTCAACCTAAAGACCTACCAACTCTAACTCAACCAAAACCAATTTACAACCCTAAGCAAAATGATCTTGCAAGAAGGTTTTAACACATCTCGTCCTTCACTATTCAATGGCAATAACTTTGTATATTGAAAAGGAAGGATAGAATATTATCTCATGAATGAGATAAAAATTAGATGATCATTAAGGTAGGGTTTGAACTACCTAGACATCCAAATCACAAGCTGGCCGACTTTAGTCATCGGACAAGTGACGCCAAAAGAAAGCTCAAGCCAATGCTCGAGCCACAACTACACTCCAATGTTGTTTAACTCAGGAACAACTGAGTAAAGTCAACCCCTTTAATAATGCTAAGGAGTTGTAGAAGAAGCTCATTGAGCTTCATTAAGGCTCAGCTGACTCACGAATCACCAACGACTTATTACTAAGTCAACTTCAAAATATCCAAATGAAGGATGACGAATCCATTAGTCAACTACATAGCCGATTCAAGGAAATCTTGAATGACATTAATGCCTTAGGTGAACAAGTCGATAACCGTGACTTGATTATATACGCCCTAAAAGCCTTCCCGAGAACAACCCTATGGACAACAATGATAGATGCCTACAAAGTGTCCAAAGACTTGTCCATAATAAAATTAGATGAATTTTAATGTGATTTTGAACTACATAAATAGACAAATCTAGACCAAAAGGAAAAAGGGACCTAAGCTTAAGTCAAAACTCAAACCTAAGGAAGAAATCAAAACTAAATCCGAATCCGAATTCGGATCATCGACTAATGAAGATGAGTTACCTTCAGAAGTCGCAAATGGTCAAACGGATGATTCGACGAAAGAGATTCTCCAATGCAACAAAAAAGGACACTTCAAAACAGATTATCCACTTCTAAATGATAATGAGAAGGATAACAAAAATAGAAAGAAAAAGAAAAAAACACCCAAGGCAACTTGGGATGAGTCCTCCGAATCTGAGTTAAACTCATATCAAGTTAACCTACTAGCCTTAGTAGTCACTCAAGAGACATACAAATCTGAATCCAACTCTGATCTTGAATCAGCCTCTGAGTCTAATCAAAATAGTGACTCAGATGAGTCGACCAGTAAGGAAACAAACTCAATTATTGAAAAACTTTATCTCACTGTATCATACTTAACTAGAATTTTAACTAAATACAAGTCGCAAGTAAAATTTTTACTTAAGGAAGTCAAAGACCTTAAGGAAAAGACTACTTCTAACTCATCAACTGAAGTTAGTCAAGTTGGAACCTCAACTCAAGTCTTAAAACTTGAACAAGAGAATTCTAACTTGAAGAACCAAGTTAGTGAGCTTGAGTCAGCACTATGTAAGTTCACATCTAGACCCAAATATTGAAATATGATGCTTAAAACCAAACGAGCTGCTTACAACAAGACTAAACTTGAATATAACTCAAATCAAAATCATGTCTCTTACTTATTCTTAGTTAACCGAAATGTTAAAAGTAAGATGGTCTGGGTTTTAAAGTCATACCTAGTCAACCAAGTGGGAAATCAAAATTTTTGAGTACCTAAATAACATATTCACATAATTAACACTAATGTTTGCAATTTTAACCCAAATAGTAAACTAAAATGTGTTAGATCTCCCAAGTAGGGGGAGCTATTTTTTTTAGTTATTAGACTAGGAACGATTTCAAAAAATTTTAATATCTTTGAAAAATATTTATTGTATACTTAGTCTAGATATCAACTTTAGAATGCATGCACCTATAGATCTATATAGTCAGCATCTCACAAAGCACTTTAGGCATAATGTGTTTGTGTATTGAGAAATATATAAAAGTATGAGATGCATACGATTAGATACTGGACTCCAGATGTTTATGTCAGTGCATCAATATGAATCTGGGCTAACAACATGAATACTGATCAAGTTAAGCAATCTCCAGGTTGACAGCAAGGATTCTATCTTTTTGTTAGATAGTCTAAAACAAAGTTGGACATATTAAAAAGGTTTTCAAGATATTTTTTGTTTATAAAAATTATTTTTAATATATATTTCATTGAAGCATTTTTTACTTCCAACTTGAATGTAATCCAGGCAACCGGATTCAAACCGTAACGGAGTAAATTGATTTGACTGGGATAGGACAAACGACAGATCTCAGTCGACCGAGGTCCTCCTCGATTGTCTGCAACCCAACCATCAAAATTAAATGGCAGTTACTCCAGCCATAAAAAGTAGGTACCCAAGCGACTGGGAACCATCCGATCACCTACATGACCTCGAACAGGCACCTCAAAATCAGACCCTCCCGGGCAACTAGGAACCTTCCCAGTCGACCAATAACTCTTTATATAGGTGACCGCGAGCAGCTGCTGAAACTCAAGACTTAACACTCTTTTTCTCTTCAAATTATCATTTTAAGCCGTTTCGAATCTAGTTTTATCCCACGGTTCGATTTCGAAGCCTTTTTCTCACGAAATAATGTCTAGGTAAGGGTTCGAATCTGATCTTGTCAAGTTATTTCTATTATGATTGAATAATCTTGAAAATTTTCTTATCATTTTGTTAGATAAAAACGTAAAGTGACTGAGGCTAGTGCCTCCTGACGTCCATTTAGGGATACCAGGTTTCCATTCGAGGATTGTAGAACTAGATTTTTTTAATTTACCTATTTTTCTATGCCATTTAGATATTTGAGTAGGAATTTTTCATTGACCATTACCTAGACATCACAGAAATTATAGCTTACTATGGTCTTTCCACTCTTGTTTATTGCGACCAAGTAGTAAACATTGATCTTTATTCCCAATTCTATAACAACCTAGTATGGGTTAATGATTTTGCCTATTCATCTAGAGTCGGAAGTGTGGATATCCTATTCACACCTACCTTGATTAGGGAAAAGCTGGAATTGAGTCCCTTAAACTCAACATTTTATTGCTTTTCCTTCACCTCTCTACCTTTTGCTAATCCTCACTCCGCTCTCACATTGGACCACATCTACGCATACTTCTTTGATGGTGAACGGGTTCCTATCGTCACCAACTTCAATGTGGTCTAGCTTAGAGCTGCAGACTTGCTCTGTTAAGGTCTTGGTATCCTGTAACTTACCAATTAACACTAGAGACCTAGCCTCCATTCGTCCATTTCATTCTTTCTTCTCTACGCGACATAGGTTTGACCTTAAATTTAGTCTACAGATTTACAAATCTTCAGATCCATTATTTATTACTCATCCATCGCTGCGAGCCATTAGATGTGCATGTCCTATTGTCACATCATGACTTTCATCTTCTTGACCCTAGGGATTGACGTTACTTAGGATAACGTGAAAGCTCTATCTGAGTTTGACATCAAGGGGTTAGGCAATTTAGTTTACCCAAGATAAAAGTTGTGGATGGTACTCTAGTTTGGAAGCAGGGGGCACCAACATCAGAGCAGCTACTTCAGACACCAGATATTGATAAGATTATAGTTGAGTTCACCAGAGATGACATACCAACACCTCCAGCAGCTCCAGCGTCTCCACCTATCTAGACTTTAGAGGACTAAGTGATCCAACTTGAGGATACTGTCACTCAAGGATTTCAGCATGTGGACGCCCAACTACAGGAGTTGATGGATATGTTTCGAGCTCAATACATAAATATTCCTCCTTCTGACTGGATCTATGGATGTATTTGCTTCTAGACTTGTTGACTTCTTAGGCTTGTAGTGTTGCCTTATTTTAACTTATATGTTTAACTGATGTTTGACTTAGTGGTTGATTTATGTTGACTTATTTAGTTGATTTATGCTTATTTGACTTAGTTTATATTTAGTTATCTTCAATCTGCTATACATGCCTATTTTTCTTATTGAAAAGCATTCTCTCCATATTAAATTTTTGATGTATGAAAAAGAGGAAAAGAAAATTAGGGAAAGTTAAAAGTTTTGTTAAAGTTTTTATTTTTCCTTTTAAGAATCGAGAGCTGTGATTAAGGGGAAGATTCTGAAATTCTGATATTCTTGTATCATTGTACTTAGTGTTATCTTTTATCATACATTGAATATCATGCTCTATTATTGTTTCATAATTGTTGTTTTATAACTAACTTTAACTTAATTTTCATACGATCAAAAAGGGAGAGATTCTAAAATTCTGATATTCTTGTATCACTGGGCTTAGTATTATCTTTTATCATACATTGAATATTATGCTCTCTTACTATTTCATAATTAATATTTAATAACTAACTTGAACTTAATTTCCATACAATCAAAAAGGGGGAGCTGGGAGCACCACAGTAAACCCAGTATTTGATGTATGACTAAGTGTAAAATTAGGTTGTTGTAAATCAATGATTTTATATCAAGTAAAGCAAATTACTTGACAAATGAAAGTTCTGGTTGGGAATCAGGCAAATTGGTTACGTCCTAGTGAATTTAGGCAAGTGAAAAGTCCTAGTTGGGAACTAGGCAGTTAAAAGTCTTGGTTGGGAACCAAATAGAAAAGTCCTAATTGGTAACTAGACAGAACAAGTCCAAGTAGAAGCAATTGGGAGTTGTGGCTTAGCAGAACAAGTCCAAGTGGAGGCAATTGGGAGTTGTGACTTCGCAGAACAAGTCTAAGTAGAGGCAACTAGGAGCTATGGCTTGGCAAACAAGTTCAAGTGAAGGTAGCTGGGAGTTGTGGCTTAGCAAACCACATTAGATGGGTCTGCTGAGAGCTGAACATCTAGCCAAAATACGCGCTGAGTAAAGCTAAAATCAATATTATACTAACTACGCATATCATGTGTAGGGAAGCAAAGTTCAATAGTTCCAAGCGATCGGGAGGGAGCCCAGACCACTGGTCGGAGATAACCTTCGACCGTTGGAGTCAAGGTCTTGCAAGTGACTAGAGCGAGGGGCAGGCAACCGCAACGTCCAAGCAACCATAGATGCTTCCAGACGACCGGTATAAATAGAATCCTATGATATGAGAAAGTCAAGTCAAAGAACAAAGTTGACCTAACTCCACGTGACCAGGGGATCTCAGTCGACCAAGATCGCAGATAACATTTATTAATGAATAAACATTATAGCCATGTCAACAGACTTCCTGGCGATCAAGGATGGTCCAATTGACCGGGAGGTACCACGCTAGCATCCAAAGAAGATCTATAAAAGGAGCCACGAGATAGAGCTTTCAAACATCTCATTCTCAATCATTCTCACCGTGTTCGTGCTTACATTCAGTGCTCTTCGAACGCTACTTCAACCACGTGCTGCAACATTGCGCTTCACTTTTTAAATACGACAACTCAAGCGTAACACTATCATTACATTGTTGTCATACATTATTATAGTCTTATGTGCTTTATTTTTAGATTCTTTTTAAGATTTCTCCACCTCTAAAATCTTTTTAGAAATGAATTAATCGTAATAAGAATCAATTTGTTTATTCCGCATCCTTACAATTTATGCTATAGAAATATTGCATGCTTAACTTAGAAAATATTATTAAGTTAATCATATACTTGCTTTAATTATTTATTCTTTTTTCTGCTACATTACTCTATCTATATTGTTTAGAGTTATTTTTCATCCTTTAAAGCTTGTAAAACTCGTAACGTTATTCTCCCCCCTCTAGTGTCAAGTTCAATTCTACACCTTGTTCTTCATACTCATCTAGCTTACTTGTTCCACTTGAGAAACTAGATTTGACCAACTTTCCTAAGTTGTCCCACCCAACTTATTTGATCCATCCTTATTTGTGTTCATGTTATATTTGAAATGATACATAACATTATATTTAGCTTCTACCATTTAAACTATAGAATAGTTATGGAATGAGTGGAATGGAAGGGAACATTACTGGAAAGCATTCCACTACAAATTGTTCATCCAAATATGAATTAAATGGAATGGGATGCCTACCAAACATATCCTAAGTGCCTTGGCACTTTAAAATGGATTGAACTCTCTCTTGAGCTTTAACAAGAACCACAAAACCTTTAATTGACAAACTACAACATTAATCTTGAGTGGAAGTTGTGTCAAAAAATTAATTAAATATTTTAATTTTCGACATTATATATATTAAAATAATGAGATATTGTCATGGGAACAAAGATGAATCACATAGCTAAGAAGAAGGAAGGGAAGGAGGGAGTGAAACGGCCCCATGAAGGTCTAGTAAAGATAAGGACTCACATTATGGAGATTTCAAGCTTGTTGGTTCATTTTCCATTATTAAACTAACCAAATATGGCATCTATTATGATGATTCCTATTATCATTTTTGAATTGATCACATTAATTTCTGACACTACCATAACCATTTCAAAATTCAACCTTGATCCAACCATTCAAATAATCAAAAAGAAATAGCAAAGACTCGCATGAAGCTTTTAAGAGAATCATTTTACTTAATCATGATACAGATTTTCAACTTTGCAGAGTCAAATTTCATGAAGGGTTAGTTAATTAGTTTATCTTGAACACACAGCCTTTTTTCATATGTATCCAAATGCTAAACTTGCTTTCAATTGAAACATGAAGTTTCAAATGTTTGCCTATAAAACAATTGTTCTTTGCCCCCATGAAATCTCTTGTATGGTTTCATCATGTGGATTATAACATTGTTCTCCTTCAAATCTTTCTTCTCTCTCTTCTACTTGGTTCATCATTTTCCCCTATCAACTACCACCATTTTCAGAACTAAGTTTAGAATAATTGTCTATTTACTTCACTTGAAATCTGCATGACAAACAGGAAGTGCAACACAACTACATGGCCATGCACATCCTCTTGGCAATTGACTGGTGAAAGAGAGAGTTCCACAATGAGCTTTGGGTGGAGCGAGGGCTAGAAGTTGCAGGAGGCCACTGACCAGGAAGTATCAACGGCAGTGCAGAGCTTGAGATTGAAGTCCACAAATACATGAGATGCGGTGGAAGTAGTAATTTTTCAAAATAAAATTTTGAAAAAGAGTTTTCAAAATCATGGAAAATGAAGAAGATGAGAGCTCTTAAGAGATAATGGAAACTCACTTGAGTCCCACATCTAGTTTTTAGTTAGCGACAATAAAACAAAATAAAATTCATTTAAATATAGATAAGGATTTAGTAGGAGAAGCTTTACAAATTAAATGAAATTAAATATTTTAAGAATTTTTTTTCAAATTATGTTTACAAGCTAAAGTGTTCAACCTACTTGTTGCTTGTGATGTTGGATTGCACATGCAGAATATGCACACACGTGATAAACTGACATGGCATACATCCCACAAGGCTCACATGACTTTGTCAGCACACTTTGTGCTTCAAAGCATAAGCAGTTGCACTTTGTCAGCACACTTTGTGCTTCAAAGCATAAGCAGTTAAGTAGCAAATAGTGAGTCTATTCTCCCTCTCGTAGAGTAATAACCATGAACTCTTCCTCGACAACACATGTCCTAAAGGGACTAATCTTATGTCCAGGAAATTAATCCAATCCCATTTGGCAAATTAAATCTTAAAAAAAGTGACATGTTTCTAGATTGGCATTTGTTATGTCTTAATGAGCCATCATTCCTATCCACTAACAACCAATTTTCATCAATCTTAGGGCTTAAATTTTGTTGTTCAAGATGACTTGTTCGGTAATCAAGGAGATGAGAGATCTCACCCAACTGGAGAGATTCTACGACTCCAATTTCAAGTGGTGAAACATTAAGGTGGTTTATGTCCTTAACTCTCCCAAGCCTAATGAGGAGAAAACTTAAGAGTTAAGCCAAGCACAAAGCAAATGGAAGAGTTACAGCCACATCCTCAACATGATGTCACATGATTTGTTTGATATGTACACACCATCAAACAATAAAAGAACTTTTAGACGCATTGGAAGAAAAATTAATATCCGAAGATGGGCAATCTAAAAGCTCCTTGAGTTCAACAGTTAGCAATCTAGGTTGGTCCATAACGAAAACTCAATCGCTCACAATACAAATGGCCAAGTTAGAGTAATCTTAGTAATAGTATTATTTATTTGATTTTAATATCAGATTAATGTTATTAATAATATTATTTACTTATTTTCAACTTCTTTTGAATTTTGAATTTTTAGTTATCCATTTTGACCCCATCAATTCTACAATTTGATATGGCAATACCTAACTTCTTGAAATGATGTCAATGTCGACAACCTTATTAAGTGCATTTGCTAAGCTTTTTCATGGTTAATAATTGTATAATTATGGAACACAATTTTATATGTTATAAATAGTCCTCCATCATTTAAAAATATGTACTTGGATGAGTCCTTTTTGGTGACTTCCATCATCAACAAACTTCTTCCTAGAGAAAAGATGCGCAAGAGAAAGATTTTTCACTAAATAGAAGTAATATCTATCTTTAGTCTACTAAGCCTAAAACCTTTAACTTTCAATATCTTCTACTAAGATTTACTCCTTGTCTCATTGATCAAAACAATATCATCTGCAAATAACATGCATGATGCTAACATGTCTTATATGTGTTCAGTGAATTCATCCGTAACTAGTATAAAAAAATATGAATTTAAAGTGGATCCTTGATGTAACCCTATTTTTATAGGCACTTCGATTAATCTGCCTGAAGACTTCACTCTTGTCGTTATATATCCTCATACATATCCTTAATTATTTCAATATATACTACGGTAATACCTTTCTTTTCTAGAATTCTTTATATAATTTCCTTCGATACTTTGTCAAAAACTTTTTCAAAGTCAATGAATATCATGTGTAAGTCTTATTTTTTTTCCCGTACTTTTCAATAAATTGTCTAAGAAGATGTATAACTTCTATCGTCGACTTTTCCGACATGAATCTAATTTGATTTTCGATTACCTTGGTCACCTATTTAATCTTTTTTCTATCGCTCTTTCCCAACTTTTATTGTATGTCTCATTAGTTTAATGCTTTTATAATTAGTATAGTGTTATACATCTCTTTTATTTATATATAAAGGACTATAGTCCTTACCTTCCATTAATCAAGCATTTTCTTCGTTTTCAATATCAGATGGGTTGAATGACTTCGTAAGACATTCAACACCCTACTTCCTTAAGCATTTTCATACCTCTACAATATCATCCGACCTAACTATTTTTCTATTTTTCATTCCATTGAACGTTTATTCTACTTCTAAAATTTAAATTCTTCATTAAAAATTAAAATTTCCATAGTCCTCTGACCTACTTAAATTTCCTAAATTTAGTCATCTAAACCTTCATTAAAAGTTGATGAAAATACTTCTTCTATTGCTCTTTTATTTTTTCATCCTTCACTATTCCTTTTTCTTACT
>JBBMKF010000002.1:4888320-4908019 GCA_037834155.1 Curcuma caesia | reverse complement strand
CCATACAAATTGAGTTGACAGAGAAAAAAACCAACCACCCAACTTACCCAAGCTTCACCAAAGTAAGAAAGAAAAAACTCCCCAGTCCCAACCCCTCCCTTTGTTTGGATGCAAGCAAACAAAATTGGAAATTATTTTGTTATCTTTTTGTTCAAAAAAGAGAAACATAAAAACTGGTCAGGTTGCAGGAAAATCAAAATAGTTGCATGACTTACCCATGTTAAGAGCAATAGCACAAGCTCCCAACAATAGAAGTCATGCATACTTACCCTCTTAATTGGTCCATAAGTTTCAAACTCCCTCTTGATCCGGTGTTCAGTTGTTTCATAGTTCTGCACAAGAATATCAGGCATTGTCAGGTGAAGAAATATCTCTAAAAAAACAGAACAACCCTAAAATGCAGCAATCATACAAGCCTGGCAACAAAAAGTGTCTTGTATGGATCACCCGTAGCATTTGGATCTTTAGATGGATCATCTGTAAGAAAATATAAATGAGTTTCAGCACATTTAATGCTCGATGAGATCAAGCCAGAGTTTTTCAGCACATTATTATACATCCAAATCAATTACATTTTTCCAAGCTTTCAGCAACCTGTTTTGCACCCTCTTCAAGGCGTACTTGTCGAATTCTAGCTCTTCTTTGGACCTAAAACAAAATAAATAGAATGCAGAATGATATACATAAGAAACACTAGGTGACAGAAAAGACAATGTATTTTGTTGAATATGGAAGCAGGTGAAATCCATAAAATGGTTAACATAAAGGACCGACATTTAAAGATCATGGCAACCTAAGAATAGTGGGTATTGCAAGACCATAACAATATGTGCTGGTAAACAGTGTGTAGACTAAATGATTTCATTGGCAACCTAGAGCAGAAAACAAACAAGCAAATACAGACAACATACGATGCATATTGCAACTAATGTTTGAAAAAAGCACGGTCAAGTGACACAATGTAGCATATGAATCTGTATAGAGAACAAGATTTAGAATATTATTCTATGTTGAGTACCCATCTCTATTGAGAGAGTACATTTAGGTTAGAAACCACACCATGCTAACACTCAACAAACATTGAAGCATGCCAACATGAACGTGAATGAATTTTATTCTTTGCAGTTCTCTCCAGTTTGTTTCTTTACTCCAAACTAGATTATAGCAGTTAGACATTCAATTTTATCAAAATCTCAGAGAAATATTTTATAATCAATACTATTTTATATTTAAGTTATGATAGATAGATATATTAAGATTAATCTCTTTAATTAATATACATTTATAACTAATAGTAATATAACTAATTAATATAGGTATATATAAATATGATTGAAATAATCAATATCAACATAAAGCATTATAATTACACTAATATCAATTAACTAAAATTAGATGTTAGCTTAATTTAATATTAAAGATTACTGATAAAAAATTAATTAATAATTTATATATCAATATTAATCTGTTTAATAAATATAAAATTATTAAGTTATAAGCTTTATTATAAATTATGTTAACAATTAATGAAAATTTATTAACAAATTATAAACTATTAACAATTTATAAGTAAATGCTATTAACTAACATTACATTATTAATTTATTCAAAACTGTTTAACAAAAAGCTTTTAAAAAATATTATTAGCTGTTAACAATTTATCCTTACATTATAGTTATTAACTTATAATAAATTGACAAGTTAAAAAAAAACACTAACTTAATATCCCAGTGGCCTGCTTGACTGCTCGACCTGGACACTATTGGACCCCCTCCTCCTGTGTCTTGAGATATCCACACAGACCAACTCTCCTAGGAGCAGTATGAAGGTGAAGAATTGCATCTCAACCTCTCTACTCCTCATCCAAACCTCTCTAAATATCATGTACGGGTCTCTCTCTTTATCTCAGTTGGTATCAAACGAAACGGGCCCGTCCTCCTGACTTGTATCACCATGTTTAAGGCAGCACTGTTATTGCTCAAAGTGCTGGTACTAAGTTGGCCAATGGAACAAGAAGTTTTGTCCATGCCAATTGAAACAGCATGGTATTAATCAACAGCAAAGACACAGTTAAAAAAAATCCCATGGATTGGTAATTTAAATCAGTTTTCAAGAGAACAAGCAATACAAGTAAAGATGATTTCCATCTACAGTTGATCATGAAGAAAAATGGAAAAAGATGCAAATTTCTTAACACATACCAATAAGCATAACATCCTATTGAAAAAGCTTCAAAACTGATATAGAAAATTATTTATCTAAATTAAGAATCTTAATATAACAAAAGAACATCTATCATAATCATAATCTAATTCCTCATTATCACACTTGATACTCTTATAATCTGAATCAGATTATACTTCATGAATTTCTATTGATACAAAGGTATAAGTGAATTTATAATTCGTCCTCAATTAACGTTCCATAAGCTCTAAAAATTACATTATGATGCAGAAACTCAACCCAACCAAGCAGTTAAACCAGGAAAACCATCAGATAGACCGCTAGTAGCAGCCATTTGTTCAAGTTATTAAATTGTTTCTATCTAAAACAGATATGACCTGATTAACCTTCCAAACTGATCAATCCGACCACAGGTGACTTAGTTTGTCCTGTTAAAATTTTCATATACAAATTTATTTATTTTAATACTCTAAATTTTGGTTTTGTTGTGATACTTGTATTGAACAGGATCCTAAGATACTGCATAGTCAAGAATTAATTTTTCCCAAAATTATGAAACTACTATAAAAATTAACAAAATGTATATCTAACCCGAGTTTCACCCTCAACGATTGGTGGAGCATATTCAGGATCAGTTGGTTCAGCGAAATGACTAACAAATTGTGCCATCCCTTCAGAAAAAACAGAAGATTAATTTCAGTGAATTATATTGGTCAAAACCATACTAAGAGTAAACCAAAACTAATAAAATACAATACCAGTGTAGGGAGGGCATTTCCTTTTCTCTGGAGGAGGTTTAAACTCCAACGGCTGACGTGGCTCAAAAAGCTTCAATAAATTAGCTGTAAGACCAGTTGGATGGCTTTGCCCAATCTGTATAGAGGAAAAGGTATAAAATAAGCCTATTAAACCTGAAAAAACAAACGTATTTTACAGAAACAAGTAAACCAGATTAAATGAGATAAACAATAGGTGTTTATCAGGAAGAAAAACAAGAGCAAGCATAGTGTATGAAGGTAAACACCAGAAAATGAAGATGTAAAATATTTTCATTGAAAATACATATGAAGAATGTACACTGAAATAAAAGAAATCCTACATAAAAAAACACTTTCGTACAGCAATCACCAAGATAGCATGAACGGAAAACAGATAGCATCTTGATCAGAAGACCCAACCAACAGGAGTATGAAAATATTCATTTCATGCAAATTTACTTGGAATGATTAGTTAAAAACTGCATTATGCTATCTGGTGGCCCTTACTTCACATGACGAACACAAATAAATGCAATTATCATTTGGACAGAAATAATTTTTACATTAGTTTGAACACAATCAGTATGCAATTATTTTGTACAAGCACAAACCAAATGTATATTTTCAGCATATTAATTTTTTTCCTCTTGATACAAAGCTTCTCCTTCCCGTAAGGTAGACCTACACAGGACCAAATTGCCTTTTTCTACGATTGGATCTAAACCTACTAGCAAACCATACAGCAGATCCACCCTCGAAAAATCATGCATAATAAAAGAGATTTACACATGAGAAAACAGCTAGCACCCGGAATCGAAGAAGGATAGACTAAACCCTAAAAGGATCGTGAGCGATCAACCTAAAACGACCAAATCGAAAGCAGTGCAGGATCGATCAAAGTAAGACAACGGAAAGAGGGTACTCGGGAATTACAAGCTTCAACTGGAGGACGTTGGCTCGATTCTGAGCTTTGGTGCGGGCCTGGGGGTTGTTGCGATTCAGAGCGTCGTTGTAGTCTCCCATCCTCCTCGAGTACGGAAGCCAACACACAAGAAGAGGAATCGATCGCTTTACCTAGAAGACGGAGGAGGACGAAGAAGACAAGATCAAGCGTCTCCCCTCGCCGCAGCGGCGGCCCTTCCTTGCGGCGTGCGAGGGTCGAAATGAAGAATAAATAGTCGGGGTTCTGTTGCGCCGGTGTGGACTCGGATGGGCTTTTTTTCAAATATATCCAAATCTTTTATTTTTTACAAATTGCTACCCAAATTTTAAAGCGTTTTTTCTCAAATTTTCAATATGATTTATTTTAAGGCAATAGATTAAGCTAGTTATTTTTTAAATTAATATATTATTTAATTAATTCAATTAATAAATTTTAAAGTGAATTTTGACTTATAATCCAACTAAATTTAAGATCATTTGTATTGAGCGGTGGTGCGGAGAATAGTCTATCATCAATCCCAAATTAGATAGTCACTTAACTAATTTAGTTCATCTCTTCTTTTCTCCCTCCCCCTTCTTCTCTCTCCTCTTCTCTTCATTATTATGATGTAGAATATTTGTCTGGCTTTCTTCTTTCTTCCTTTATTTTATCTCGCCTCAATCTATTGAATATTTATAGCGTTCTAGAGATAGAAGAGGTGGTGCTCGTCGCACCATCTCTTCCATGTCCCCTTCTACTTAATTAGTTTAAGAGGAAATTTAATTGTATAAGATTGTAGCATTTTACAGTAAGTTTCTTTCTTTTTCTTTCTTGATAGAACTTTCTTAATTACATTTTGATAACAAGTTTTGATAGAGTTTTGAATCATATATATATTGCATGGAGGTTTTTGCAGGGATTTCTTCACGTACGTATATATATATACACAACATTAATATCCAAAGGAGAAGTTATAGAAGGGTGTTGACGTACAATTTTTGGATTTTGAATTTGATCGATCTCTAGGAGTTAAAATTAAAATGTCTTCAGCTCCCTCGCCGGAGAACAATTTGACTTCCTCATCCTCGTCTCCTTCACCAAAGTCCTCAGTAGCGATGGTGCCTGCAGCTCCAAATGATACTGATCGTTCCCCTCCATTAAAAGTCGATAGCTCACCACCTCATGAATCCTCCTCCTCATTAGAACACGATCCTTCTTCGATTTCGTCGCCGTCGTCATTAATGTTTCATTTCCCATCAGGGTCAGCTCCTGCCTTCTCAAAGCAGGAATCAGAAGAGACAGCCCCAGTATTGAAGCCGTTAACCAAGTCCACTACTACTCGAGTATCTAATGCGAATTTGCCGACGATCATAGGAGTTGCGGCTGGCGTCGGGCTAGTTTTCATGTTCTTGGTCTTGGTGTGCATTTGTTGTGTTAAGAGGAGGAAGAAGAAGAAGAGGCTCCACGATTCTATGAAATACTACGCGGATGGTTCATTCAAAGGTGATGTTATCGATCGAATTCTAGTCTTCATATATATTCTAATTATCTATATATATATATATATGATGCTTGATTGTACGTACGTACGTAGATAGTGGGTTTTATACTACTTCATCACTTCCCAAGTGGCACACCGCCGGAGACCATGCCGGCGCCAGGCATGGGGGAGGGTGGCATCCTCGTGAATTGCCTGATCCGATTAATGAGGATGATATGAGTGCGGGGGGGTTTTCTGGACCTAATATTAATGGGCCTCCGCCGTTACCACCTCCTTCTCCGGTGGTTGTCGGCGCCGGGGCTGGGCAGCTTTCTTTCAACGATAGCACCTTCACATATGAGGAGCTTGTAGCGGCCACGAGCGGCTTCTCCCCTTCCAATCTGTTAGGACAAGGAGGGTTTGGGTACGTCCACAAAGGGGTGCTACCGAATGGGAAGGAGATTGCCGTGAAGCAACTCAAGGCAGGGAGCGGACAAGGGGAGAGGGAGTTCCACGCCGAGGTCGACATCATTAGTCGGGTTCACCATCGCCACCTCGTGTCTCTTGTCGGCTATTGCATTTCCGGAGCACAAAGAATGTTGGTCTATGAATTCGTTCCTAACAAAACTCTCGAATACCATCTTCATGGTAATGTAATTAACACACAAGCTAGCTCTTTTTGTTTTTGTTTTGTTTTGTTTTGTTTTTTGTTTTTGATGCTAAGCTAGCCTTTATATTGATGTAGGGAAAGGACTTCCGGTGATGGATTGGTCAAGGAGGCTCAAAATTGCAATAGGATCAGCTAAAGGCCTTGCCTACTTGCATGAGGACTGTGAGTATATATACACGAAATCATCCATCATCATATGATCTAACTCGTCTAAGTCAATGATCGTCGTGAAATGAAGGCCATCCTAGGATAATTCATCGGGATATCAAGTCGGCAAACATTCTTATCGACCTCAAATTTGAAGCAATGGTATGGAAGTTCAATGAATGGCATGCATCTTTAATTTCAATATGATTATCTCTCTCTCTCTGTCTTTTTTCTACTTGATTGTATATATATTTAGTAGACAAGTCGATCGAGCACATCATGCATGATTGTATATATATATATATATATATACAAGAAGAAGATCGATCGAAAAGAACTATAGTTTAGTTAAAAAAAAACTTGTGTTTAATTAGGTGGCGGATTTTGGATTGGCTAAGCTCTCGTCGGATAATCACACTCATGTTTCGACAAGAGTGATGGGAACCTTCGGGTAATAAATTAATTAAGCAAGATGGTGCACAATATTAATTTGTTTAGCTTGAAATAATTATTAATTAATGTATTTCGATACTCATCAATCGTCTTCTTTTCTTTCCTTAATGATTAATTAGGTATTTGGCTCCCGAATATGCATCGAGCGGGAAGTTAACAGAGAAATCTGATGTGTTCTCGTATGGGGTGATGCTACTTGAGATCATAACAGGAAGAAGACCCGTCGACACTCATTCATTCATGGACGATAGCCTAGTAGATTGGGTACGTAATTAATTAATTAAGTTTAATTATATTTGTTTATATATATAAATAAATAAATTAATTAATTAGGCAAGGCCAATTTTGTCACGGGCTTTGGCCGATGGAGACTACGATGAATTAGCAGATCCACGCTTGAATGGCAACTACGATCCTGTGGAAATGGCACGCATGGTGGCCTGTGCCGCCGCTAGCATTCGCCATTCAGCCAAGAAGCGTCCCAAAATGAGTCTGGTACTGCCATTTTCACTATACATGCATGCATGCATTTATATATATATATATATTATTGGTCTTGTGCTTCGCTTGGAATCTTAACTCTTGTATCGTAAATGATTATATATGTATATATATAGATCGTGAAAGCACTAGAAGGTGTTGTATCACTTGAAGACTTGAATGAGGGAGTGAGGCCAGGCCAAAGCATGATGTTCAGCTCGGGCTCAGACTATGAGACGACTAGCTCATACAACTCGAGCATGAACCGCATTCGGAAAGTTGTATTGATTCCTGAGTACACTGATGAATACAGTGGACCAATTTCAGAGTACGAACCTTCCCTTCCTTCTCCGTCAAACAATGATGACTACTCCGATGACGACGATGATTTGGATCACATTGGAAACCAAAGGCACATACCTCATTCACCGCTATGACAGAGAATATTGCTTCCCTGGCCCGTGCTCGCTCGATCAGTCTTTGAGCTAGGCAAGCATATGCCAAGTTTTTGATCCATCAGTCATCTGCTTGCTTGTCGATCCACATCTATATTATTTACTTGCAAAAAGCAGGAACAAACGGATTGGAGATTGACAACATTTTTTTTTTTCATTTTTTTCCCCTCCGGATCGAGAATTGACTATATAATATGCTATGATTACATTCATGGATAAGATTTTGATGAATCCATTTATCCTATATACATGTTGCTGTCTCCTACTTGCATCATTCTTCGCTTACTTTGAAAAACCTAACAAGAACATTACGACAGTTGATATAATATAAGCTACACATCAAAAATTAGGCAACACAATAAGAAAGAGTTTGTACCATAGCAACAAAATCTTGGCATAATCAACTTACATTGGATTCATTCATCATTATCTGAGGCATGGAGAAGATAAAACCATAAGAATACAAAGAATTTCTGCACCGATCGATTTAGAATTCTACACTATGTTCAGTTCAATTCTTAGAAGCTAAGCTGTAGGAATTGTTAAGACCCTTGTCTAAAAGCATGATAGGGACTTAAAATAAAGGTCTATGCAAGCATTGAATTTCATTGATTAGTCGTCCTTATCTGAAATCCCTATCAATGAAATATATGTATAATTATGGATAAGAAACCAGAAGTAGAGTCCCAATTAAATTTGCATACCAAGATAAGACATTTACTTTATAATAGAAAAAAAATAATATAGATTTGTGCATTGTTAACGAAAATAAATTGGAACTCATTAGAGTCACAAAACCTTGAAATTGTTTAAAATCCCAAAAAAAAGATAAACTCATTAGAATTCTTTCAAAAATTCAGCAAAACTCAAAACCTAAACTTCCTAAAAAAACTATACATGATTTTCCAAAACCATTTTTTAAAAAAATATTCTTCCAATATTGTAATATTATTTTAAAAATATTATAAGGTGAAAAGAAGAGAAACAAAAAATCTCAAAAATGCATATCGCCTGGATGGCACCCAGACCCATCTGTGTCAGCTCATTTAAAAGCAGAAAGAAGTCTGCTGCCAAGTTTAATGGCCATAAAGCAAGAAAAAGAGTTGCCAGCCAACAGGCAAATGCAACCCCATCCAATCAATGAAAGCAATCCTAAAACAGCGAGAAAAAGAGGAAAAACTAGACAATTAATGTGATTTGACCACAAATAGACTTGATTAGCTGATGCTTCCTGCCCACTAGAATCAATGCACCAATCCACATGCTGCACCCGTTTAATTGATTTTGAGTGGTGATGTTTCATTAAGTCAGCATCAGTCCTCCAGACCATTGAATTTATTTACCTTCACGATGGGAATCGTATGACCTGTAGATTCTTCATTATTCAAGTATCAGTCAAAGAATGATGCATAAAAAAGATGGAGAATGATTTAATGAAGAACACTTTTTTAATTTTTTTGAAGGAAGAAGTTTGACAAGCGATCAGATGAAATAGTTGGAACAGTAAAAGATAGGAAGTGAATTAAAAAGGCTGCTCTGCTTGCTTTTTTGTTTATTTAAAGAAAATTAGAGTCGGGAGTGTAATAAGTGAAAGCTAGAGGGTGGTAAGCGAAAAATTGAGGTCGATACGTGGTTTCTTCTTGGGCGGCGGGGCCACCGTCAGCGGCGATGCGACGCGCGCATCGCATCGCGGGCACCGTGGGTTCCCCTTTGGAATCAGAACGTAGGAGAGGCATCCGGAGCACCCGGCCACCACGAGGCTCCCGCCGCTGCCTGCGGCGGTGGCGGCGGTGGCGGCGGAGTCTCCGCGGTCCGGCGCCAACCCCTCGTCGCCCCGGTCTGCAAACCGCTTGACCGCGACCGTGGTGACCGACGACGAGGACGAGGAGGAGGGAGAAGCCGAAGTCGAAAGAGATCCCTCTCCGCCGTCCGACGCCGCTCCCTTCCGCCGCTCTGTCTCCCGCTCCAGCGCCTGCCTTACCTTCTCGATGGTGCACACGCTGCGCCCCCCCTGGAGCGCCTCCTCCGCCGCCGCCGCCTCCACTTCCCTCCGCGGACCCACGTCGTCGGGGGCCTGGTTGAGGTCCTGCGATGCGAACGCCGCCACCGATCAACACACAATTCAAAACGAGAAAATAAAAAACGACAACAACATTAACAGATCGATTGCGCAGGACGCACCAGAGGAGGCACATCGTCGCCATCGGAAGAGATCCGGAGCGGTGGATCGAGGCCTCCGGATGAGGGATCGGGGCCGAGGAGATCGAGCGTGACTAGATCCCTCTTCGCGGAGATGGAACTGACCACAATCTCCATCTCATTCAAATTTTGATTCGACCTGCAGAAATTTCTCGAAGGAAGAAGAAGAGGAAGAGGAAGCGGAAGCGGAAGCGGAAGAAGAAGAAGAAAGGGCGGAGGAGGAGTATGAGAGAGAAGCAAAGATAAAGCTGTGGGTTTTAATGGCGTCTCGCCATCACAAATTCATTCAGTTTTTCTTTTTTTTTTAAAAAAATAAAAATAATAATAATTTTCAATTTGCCTCTAGTTTTCAATTTACGTTTTAAAAATAACCTTTACATTTCAAACTTACATTTTTACCCCTTAACACTTAAAATTCCTAATATAATTAATTCTGGTCATGTTTGACAAAATATAAAGGAGTAAGAAAATTGTTGACACTTAAAAATTCAATAAAGTCATAACATTTCTTTAATAATAAAAAGAAGATTTTAATTTTGATTAAATTGATTAAAAAATAATTTAATATAATAGTATTTTATAAAAGAAAATACTCTTGTGAGAAAAAGATGATAAGGGGCAGATTTTTAATTTTTGACAAACAAAACCTTTTAAAAAAATCAAAAATGGAGAAAAGTAATTAAGAAAAAGGAATGGAGTTGGGAGAAAGAGAAAAAAGGGGCAATCAATGCAGATTTGACCAAATGCAACGT
Organism: Curcuma caesia; assembly: GCA_037834155.1. Lineage (NCBI taxonomy): Eukaryota > Viridiplantae > Streptophyta > Magnoliopsida > Zingiberales > Zingiberaceae > Curcuma > Curcuma caesia. The sequence goes on along the minus strand of JBBMKF010000002.1, from coordinate 4,897,519 downwards.
CGTGACGTGGAATTGGGAGACCATCTCCATGCCATGCTTTATTTAAATTAGTCTTTACTTGTGAATTATTAATTTAATTATTTAAATTAATTGACTGATTAATCTTAATTAAATTCGAATTAATTATTTTTAATATTTACATTTAAATTATTATAACTAATTAAAATGATTTTATCACAATTATTAATTTACTAAAATAATTCAAATTAAATGAAAAATAATTAATTAACTTATCATTCGCTCTAACCTTCATTTTATCAAAAATATAATTTTCATGAATATTAAACTTACTTATCTCGAACGCTCCCTTTAATTCATGATTTTTTTTTATGAATATTAATTTCCACAGATCGTGTGCATATTTTAAATACCACAAAGTATCAGAAATAAGGATAATTTTGAAAACTAAAATATATAATAATAAAATAAAAAATCTTTTTGGTAATAAATTAAAAAGAGATATTTTTTAATAATTCCAATAAAAAAGATATCCTTTTAATTTTTGTCTTTTTTAGAGTACTCTTTACTCAACCTCCTTCACTAATATACTTTTGAATTGTTAAATGAAATTGGAAAGTACAATAGTGTCAATTTTTGATGTAACACTACAATAATTTCTTCAAAAGCATAAATATATACACATATTTTTATAAGCATCAATAATCTCAGATAAAGTTTAGAAAAAGTATGCAATAAATATATGTATATATTCAATTTTATCTTGCAATCATTTTTCCTAATTAATTGACTAATGAGATATATTTGGTTGCATTAATTAATCAAATAATCATGCCTTTCCTTACACTTTATTGGGAGGACAATAAACTGATCAAGGGAAGGGAGAATTAACTCATCTCCCAATAGTTTTAATTGCATGGCTCAACTCCATAATTAAGTATCATCTCCATCATCATTAAATGCGACAGTTAACTACACTTCTAATCTTTCTCTTAATTAAGAGGGCCTGAATAATGACTTGTTTAATTAAAAAAATGGATAAGAAAAAGGATAGACTTTATATATTTTGTATAAATTCTTTTTATATAATACTTTATTTTTAATAAATATTATTATAAAAATGATTTGAAAAATGTAGTATTTATTTTTATATTTCATTAACGTTGCTTTCTAGTTTGATTGGATTTGAAGCATATCAAAAATTTAGTGATTGGGTCATTGTAGGGCAATAAATGAGTCAAGTCCCCATCACTGACTGCCTCATTTAATGCTCGCACAAGTGGGAGGAAAAAAATAAATTAATTTTACATATTTATAAAATATCTTTTTATTTAATTTTTTTAAATAAAAAACATGTTTTCTTGATATTTTTTGTTGTTTAATGTGATATACTTTTAATAAATGTATGCATTCATTTTGATGGCAATTTAGTGGAGGAATTATCTTTTGTTTTTTGTTTGAGGTTTTCAAAATACTTTTAGCATATTCTAAGAATATTCCTAAGTGACCATTGATCATCGTAACTAAATAATTACAATAAATCATGTCCTAAATAATTATACTATAAATTTAATTGAGTTTTAAACCCTAATGCAACCCTTCTCCTATGCTCAGGTTTAAGACCGACTACAACGAAGCTTATTCACCACTGATGGAATTAATTGAGTTTCAAAATGTATTATATAAATATGAAAAAGAGAAATATTAGTTGTAAATAATAATATCACACAATTAACAAATCAAAGTTAATTGAATTCATAAACTTACTATAAATGCATATAATTAACGCTTAATTAAGTTTTGTGAAAACTTGGTTGAGTGCCAAAATAGAGTTATAACTCAATAGTGAAAACTACATACCATGTTCAAATTCACAAAAGATCGAAGAAATCATTTGGCCTAGAATTCAAGTAAGTCAAGGTTGATTAGACGTTTGAAAGTGAGAAGTTCAAATGGACCAAATACTTGACAATGGAGTAAAAGTTCTAATGCATGATTAGATAGTGGTAGTCTTAGTTGAGAACCGACGATGAAAGATCTAATGAGACAATGAGACTAAGCAGTGGAATACTTGTTTGGGAACTAGGTAGTGAAATTCATAGTAGGGCTAAACAAGAAAGACCTAATTGGGAACTAAGCAAACCTAATTTGGAAACTCGGTTAAGTTGAAGAGGATTAATTGGGAGCTGAATACTTAGCAATAAAAGTCTCGATGGGTCAATTGGGAACTAAATACTTGGCAAAGGGAGAAGTCTTAGAGGAGTGAGTGTAGGATCGATGGGCGTGCTAGAGGGGGGTGAATAACGCTCACGTTCGTTCATTTTATTACAGAGACTAGTAGCGGAATGAAATAAAGAAACAAGGGCTTGTGGATTTTACTTGATTCCTAACCTCTCAAGGTTAGTACGTTCAAACCCTATGCATGGGAAGACGCCCGTCCACTATTAGTCTTCTTTTCGAAATTTTTTCGGAGATGGAGAAACTCATCTCACAGTCTAATAATATAATGAAATACAAGTGCAAATAATAAAACTTTACAAAGAAACCTCCCATGTAGCCGATCCGAAAGTCCTTGAGTGCAACCTACCCTTCTTGGAACTTCCCCAGTCGCACGAGTTGGAAGACGTTCGCATTCAACAGCACTGCAGGATAAAGAATGAGGAGAATTAGATGTCTTCCTTGCGGTGCACATTCAGACCCTTATATAGACTCTTCCAGCGTCTGGATTCTTATCCAGGCGCTTAGATCCAATCCGATCCAATCCAATCTCGTTGGTCTTTATCGAGGCTGATTCTTCTTGATCCGGGCGCTTGGACCATCCAGGGGCCCCTAGACTGTCCCGGTGCCTGGAGTAACATCCAGGCGCTTGGACCATCCAGGGGCCCCTAGACCGTCCCGGTGCCTGGAGTAACATCCAGGCGCCCGGATCTAGTCAACTCGGATTTGACCTGAGTTGATCCCGAATTTGGTTCGGCTGCTTCTATTTGCTCCTCTTATGCTTCTTTTATCTTACTTTCAGCTCTTGATTCCTGTAAGATCATCATACAAACAAACAAGTAACCTAAGCATATCTGTAGTTCGTCTGATCTACTAGACTTACCTAAACCTTACCTTGTAGGTCTAACATACTAACTTATTCATGCCTAACTTTCAGTTATGACTAGTCACTTTCATATGTAGACTTCCCACCTGCCAAGCATCTTGTTTGGACTTTCTCTTACCTAATCTCCAGTTAGGACTAGTTATTTCTATAGGTAGACTTCTCACCTGCCAAACATTTGATCACCCTTGACCTGCTTGGATTTTGCCTTGCCTATGTTGGGTCTAAAAGGATGTCTGTATCTCCACAATGACATGATATTGTCCACTTTGGGCCTAAACCCTCATGACTTTGCTCTTGGGCTCTCCCCAAAAGGCCTCATGCCAATGGAGATACTTTTTCATCCCTTTAAACTCATGATCTTTCCCATGTGTTTTATATGTGGGACTATGTTTGCACCCTTGCAACCCAACATGGTATTGGATACCAAGGCGATTGACCTTAGGCCAAGTAGGAGTCTGTTATATTTGAGAGGTGTCCTAAGGCAATCGCCTTACGGGTATACTATTTATTGGATAAATAACAGTTTACTATTTGAGTGCATATTCTCTATGTGTTTGATTGGATCTTAAACTCATTTACTAAATACCCGCAATACGATTCTAGCATGAGAGAATTTATGATTGGATCACAATTAGTGAGCATCTCTACATGTGTAATTATGAATGTATTGAAATTATCTTTAGTCGAGGAATTGATGAGCACGGACGTCATCGATTCTATCGAGATTAGCACATTTTAAACTCTTTGATTTACCAAGTAGCCAATCTCACTGCTAGAGACATTGGATGTTGAGAGTTAAACGTGGATGCTAATTAAAGGTAACTAGTTCATTGGAGTGACCTGCTGTGAAACTTCATATGGTTTTATACATATGTCAATGAAGATCTCAATGTAGCTTAAGTGCGAGTTTCCTTGGACTTGTGGTATTCAAGTCATCTTGGTCATGGAGACTTATATTTTGACATCTTAAGCAAACATCTCCAAGAAGGTGTGAACCCGAGATGATTGGGTATAAGTTGAAGTGTCCGAAGGTGTTTGAATAGCCCACAGAGGATTCATCACTCCTTGAAGAGACGTATACCCTGCAGTCGCTTGTTAGGATTGTTACTAAAAGTCTTTGGTCAAAATATAACATGTCAAGAGTACGACACTCTTGGACACATGTACAAGTAACTTAAATCCACAGAATAAAAAAGTTAGCTTGGGCTAGGTGTGACGTAGTTTGCCTAGTGGGGACTGACATACATAGACCATGTCCTAAACCAAGTGGATATAAGATGGTGAAAGGAATAAGACACGTCTCATTGTAGCTACTGAAGGATTTAGAAATGTTCTGAAATCAATCATTGATTTGTCGATCAATTGGGGATCATGATGTACTACTAGGTGTCACTCATAATCGTTTTATAATTAATGGTTAATTACAGATGGCCAACATAATCAGGAACCTATTGGTTCACACGCACTACAAGTTCTCTGAAGGACTTAAAACAAGTTTAAGAATTGGATTATCAGATCGAAAGAAATAAAATCTGATTGGACCAAACAAAGGATAAAATGATGGAATTCATCTTATGAAGACTAAATGAACAAAATTGATTTTGTTCAAATTGGAGATCATTTGGTTATTGAACCAAACGATTCAATTTTGAACCAAATTGAACCAACTTAGTTTGGTTCATGATAGAAGAGGTTTTGACCAAATAGAAGAGATGAGGAGCTTTGTCTTGTGAAGTTGAAGTGAACAAAACTAATTTGGATCAAATCAGAGGTCGTTTGGTTAGTGAACCAAGTAATTTAGTTTTGAATCAAAATTGAACCTGGTCCAGTTTGCTATAGTGCTAGTTGGACTAAACTCGGTTTAGCCCGGTTTAGGTTTTTCAATTTTAGTTTTTTTTTCTATTCTGGTTTTCGATTGTCACGTGAAAACAAAAGAAAGAAACCTAGAATCACGAAATTGAGGGCACTATAGCTCCGCAATAAAATGAGGGTTCACAATTTCTGCCTGGCCTTTTTCTTCTTCCCTGTGTCGCACTGTCGTCCAATGCTCCCATCCGCGTGAGGGCGCCGCCAGGCTGGAAAGACACTAGTGCCAATCTCGATTGGTCGTTCTCGAGCTCGCCCAACCGGAGCACTGCCGATCCCGATCAGGATTTACCCAAGCTCGCCCGCCTGGAGCCAACCGTGGGATTACATGGAGAAGTCGACCATGGTGCATGAGGGTCAAAACCCTAGCGGTGTTCTCCTCTTCCTCTTCTTTGTTTGTGACATGCCACTTGCTCTACCCGGCCCTGACGACTGTCATGAGCCTCAGACTGCTGCCTCATCATCGGTTGTTGTGCGCCTACCTCATCATCGGAAGCATAGGAAAGCCCTTGTTGTGGCTAGGCACAAGAAAGTCCTAGTTGCGGCTAGGCGGTGGAAGCCCTAGCTGGAGGCTAGGTAGGAAGACCTAATCTGGAGGATTAGGTAGAAGACTTAATTTGGAGGACTGAGCAAGGGAGTCCTAGTCAGGAGGACTAGGTCGGAAGTATTGGCAGATCAAGTGTACTAGGCAGAAGTCTAGGCGAGTTTGGAGGACTGGACGTCTAGTAGTGGATGTCTTGGGGACCAAGGATCGTGGCTAAGTAAAAGTCCAACAAATCTAAAGGACTTGGTTGGCACAAGGTAAATTTTCTCGAGTGTAGTTGGTGAGGATGTGTTCCCGATAAGGGGAATAGTAAACGTCGATCTGACTTAGGATTTCACTAGAAATCAAAAGTCAAGACCCAAATAGTTTGATTAAATTGTTTCTTTCCTGTTACTTTTGTATTTTGTAGTAACTTGTAATGTAGGAAAGGAGAGGATGGAACTTTATGTTCTGGAACCCTTTTTTGGATCTAGACAACCGTACGATCTAGGTGCCCAGATTGGTTCCAGGCAACTAGACATCAATGAAATGGGCCAGCGATGCAGGTGAGGTGGTAAAGTCTCAGTGGTCATGACACCTCAGCCTCAAGGCACCCGAAAAGGTTCCAGGCGCCTTGATCTGGATAAGTCATTGCAAGTTAAGGTTGATCCGAAACCTATACATCAACATACAGGCATCTGGAAAGGGATACAGGCACCCAGAAGTACCAAGTTAGTAGCATTAAAAGTGGATCGATGGGATAACGTGGAGGCGCCCTAAAGACTTCCAAGTGCTCAGATCACCCAATAAAAGCAGCCTCGAGTGGGAACCCTAATTGCATCTGATTACAACTAACGATGATTGTCTAGACAAAGAGAGTTCATCCTTAACACTATCATCATGTCGAGGAGCTGCATCAAAGTCTGTGTATACATACTCTGTCAGTATACCTTTTAGTGCTTTACTTTTTGTACATGAATTTTAGGACGATATACTTATTACCGATTCTACTTATTTTTGTAAAGCACTTAACTCTCTTTCATAAGAGGAGAGTTATTTAGTGGATTATCTATTGGAAATGATCTTTGATCATGAGCCTTGGAGTAGCAGCTTGTGGTTGTGAACCAAGTAAAACCACCGTGTAATTGTGTCATTTTTAGCTACACATTCTGTTTCACGTGTGCAAGTTTTATGAGTTTGTCAAAGATTGTGAAAATACCCAGAAGCGCTATTCACCTCCTCTAGTGCTCCTAACAGTCCTACAATTGGTATCATAGCAAGGGGTGTCTAATCTTAGTGCAATCATTGATCGAGTAGTTTCTTTTAGTTTTTTTTATTTTCACTCTAGTTTTAAACTTTTTATTATTTTTCCTGCACTGCTAATCCAAAACCAAGTCTTGGTATATCTTGTTTTATTATTTTGTGTGCGATATTCTTTTGGCCCATCAGGAATGTTACAACACTGCCAGACCACCTTTGTTCTCTAGGGAGAACTTCATCTACTAGAAAAGTAGAATGGAGTACCACCTCAAGACACTGGTGGATATGTGAATCGTAATCTAGATTGGATTTACAATCTCTACTGACAACGATGACCTACCGCAATCATGCAAAAAGTGGGATGCAACAACAAAAAGAAAAATTGAAGCCGATGCCAAGGCAATCCAGATGCTCCAGTGTGGGTTAACCAAGAAAGAACTCAATCGAGTCAGCCCGTTTATAAGCACTAAGGATTTATGGGACAAACTCATCGAGTTCCACGAGGGGACTTCCGACACAAAAGTGAGCAAGTGTGATCTTCTACTCAATAAACTCTACAACATAAGGATGTAAGAAGGCAAATCTGCTAGTGGGTTATATGTGCGGATCTAGGACTCGCTCAACGGACTTCACGCAATCGACCAACCCACGAAAAATTGGGACATCATCAGGTACGCAATAAAAGCGTTCCCTAGGAACACTTTGTGGGCATCAATGGTTGATGTGTACAAAATCTCCAAGGACCTTTCAAAAATTAAGTTAGATGAGTTGTTCTCTGAATTTGAACTGTACAAGCAAACTAACGCCAATCCGGTCGAGAAAGAAATTGCTCTTATTGCAGATCAGACTAAGGAAAAGAAGTCTAGAAGACATGTAGAAGAAGAATCCAAAGAATCATCGAGTTCAGTAAGCAACAACGAGGTTGCTACCGATCTACTAAATCTAGTTTGAAAAATGCTGAAGAAGAAGCGCAGGATTAGAAGGTCAGAAATAAAGAAGGTGGTTCAAAAAGATAACTCAAACAAAACATCTACAAACAAGACTAAACTCACGTGTTGTGGATGCAAGGAGAAAGTGTACTTCAAGATTGAATGCCCAAGGCTACCTGGTATGAGTCATCTTCAGAGGACTCAGAGGAGGAAGCTAACACAAGATTCCTAGCTCTCCCAACTCGAGAGAAACTCACAAAGACGGAGACTGAATCCAATTCAAGCCATGGATCTGTATTTGGTTCAGAAGGGCCAAATACCTCTGTAAGTATGAATATATTGTATGCCATCGTTTATAGTTTAACTAAGAAATTGGCTAAGTCTAGTGCTTAAGTTGAATCTTTCCAAAAAGAGATAGCACTCCTTAAGGAGAAAGTCAACATTAGTTCGCCAACTGAAAATATTTAAGTTGGAAATTCAACTCAAGTCAAACTTGAGGAAGAGAATTCTAAGTTGAAACTTCATATTGACGATTTGATAAGATCATTGGAAAAATTCACTTCAGGCTCCAAGTATCTTGACATGGTGTTTGAAACTTAAAGGGTTGTGTACAACCGATCAGGGCTTGGACACAAAGCCAAACATAGATCATATATGTCTTTGCTGAATCAACCCAAGAAATCACAAGTCTAAGCATAGGTTCCAAAGTCCAACCTGACCAATCTAGTTGGACTGAACCATTACTGGGTTCCCAAGGACCAAATACACTATTTGATTAGACCAAATAAGGGTCAAATCTAGAGGGATTTAAAACCATTCTTATTAAATAAAATTGGTTCTTGCTATTTTTATTTTTTTTGTGTGTACTTAGATTGAACCTAGCAAGGTAAGGACACAAAATTTGATTAATACTTGCCAACCTTAGTACCTGTTATATTTAAGAGGTGTCCTAAGGTAATCACCTTATAATTATACTATTTATTAGATAAATAAAAATTCACTATTTAAGTGCACATTCTTCATGTGTTTAATTGGACTTTAAACTCATTTACTGAATGCCCGCAATATGATTCATAGCATAAGAGAATTTATGATGGGATCACAACTAGTGAACATCTCTATATGTGCAATTATGAATGTATTGAAATTATCTCTAGTCAAGAAATTGATGAGCATGGACGCCATCGATTCTGCCGAGACTAGCACGTTTTAAACTCCTTGGTTTACCAAGTAGTCGATCTCACTACTAGAGACATTAGATGTCGAGAGCTAAACATGAATGCTAGTTAAAGATAACTAGTTCATTAGATTAACCTGCCTTGAGACTTCATATGGTTTTATACTTATGTCAATGAAGATCTCAATGCAGCTTAAGTGTGAGTTTCCTCGGTATTCAAGTCACCTTGGTTATGCATGTTGGTGAAAGGAGCACTAGGTCTGACCCTAGAGTTTCGATGTTTGACAATACACCTAGGTCTAGTTAGTTTGATTAAGGGTTGATCCAAACAGTGTTAGATTTGAGAGGTGTCCTAAGACAATCACCTTACGGTTATACTATTT
>JBBMKF010000002.1:4854229-4872988 GCA_037834155.1 Curcuma caesia | reverse complement strand
TTTAAAATGGAATTCTTTTTCATTTTCGACTGTTCTTTGATAACAAAAAGCTATCTATTTTTGGCTCCCAACACCAAGAAGCGAAAGGGATTGCAAGTACAAAAGAATACGATACGTGGGTATGAACGGGGAGCTTACGACGGCATTGAAGAGGGTAGATTTTCCAGAGAGGAAGTCCAGAGAGGAAGCCGCAGCGTCCAGAGAGGAAGTCGCAGCGGCGAAGTTCGTAGGGTGGCAAGCGGCGAAGTCTCAGAGAGGAAGTCTCAGCGGCGAAGTCTGGAAGGCTCGGCGAAGTTCGTAGGGTTCGGGCGAGAGGGAGCCGCGGCGTGAAGTTGATTCGGGCGAGAGGGAGCCGCGGCGTGAAGACGTGAAGTTTAGGGTTTGGGGGCGAGAGTGAACCGCGCGGCGTGAGGTTGGTTCGGGCGAGAGGGAGCGCCGGTTTTATAATTTATTAGCGGAAGTTGATTTGCGGCGGTTTTATAATTTATTATAAACCGCCGGGAAAATAGAATATAACGGCGGTTTAATTTTAAACCGCCGCGAAATAAATTATAAACTGCCGCTAATCACTAAACCGCCGCAAATCAAATTTAAACCGCCACAAAAAATTTATTTTTGCAGCGGTTGCTTGAAACCGTCGGGAAAAAAAATAATAGCGGCGGTTTTTAAAACCGCCGCTAAATAACTGCCGCAAAATCATGATTTTTTAGTAGTGTGTATGATTTTTTTTGCATTGGATCGGACTTCTCTATTTTAGTTTCTTAATAACACTGTCATCCTAGTTACCTGATCCACAAATAGATTATATCGTCCGTCAATCTTTCTAAATTGCTGCTCTATATCACGATCAAAAAAGTAATTGATGCATTGCTATCTTCTCGGTAGCATGATTCCTTAATATCAACTTGGCTCCGATACCATGATGTAATAGATAACTATTGAATTTATTGATTTATACATGAATATTGGAATCAATATTCTAAATCATGTTGATTCGACATAATACCATAAAAAGACAATCAAATATTACATTTGAGAAAAATGACATAGATGCAAATATTATTGATAAAAACTAAAGCTCTAAAACCAACTAAATAATGACTTAAATAGACTCAAAATCCTAACATTGTAAAGATCAAAATACCTTCAAAATCCTAATCGATTAAAATACTAAAAAGACCAAAGTTGCTCTTCTGCTCGCTCCTGCATCAATAACTGAGTATTAAAGTTGGATGCCCTAAGCATTGAGGCTGGATGCTTAGTTGAAGTTTGTAATTAAGCATAAAAGCCGAATGCTCGGTTGAAATCAATAATAAGCATTGAAATCGGATGCTCAGTTGAAATTTATAATTGAATATTGAAATTGGGTGCTCGGTTGAATTAAATAGTCAAGCACCGGAGTAAGGTGCTTGGGGAATAATTTGAATACTATTAGACAGTAAGAACATATCTTTTTTTTTTATTTATTGCATGCTTGAATAGGGTCGTTCATAGCTTGTTTGTTATTCCATTGAAGAATTAATTCTGAAAGAAACATGCCGAAGATTACAACTGATGAGCACGTACAATATAATTCTCCCAGCTTGAGTGAAGTGAAGGTTAGACCAGCAGGCACCATCCATGGTCCAAAAGAAAACCCTAGCTAGCTAGCAAAGCTTTCACTACTGGGTCAAGCAAGGGACAGCAGGCGTGACTTGATTCCTTGCAGATCCATTGGCACTGATGCAGTGAGACCGCAGCTCTTCTCCTTCATTTGCAGGCCACAGATTAACAGTGTCCATGACGATGCCACTGCAAGGCACACTTTGGCTGCAATTCAGAGCCACAGCTACTTCTCCCGATGAGCTTCCTCTCACTCCAATATATTTCACATCGCTCACTTCTACTGCTGATTCCTGTACAGCATTAACATCAATATAATCGTACGTGAATGAGATATCATCATTATTAATTGATTAACTTAGTTTTCTTTTTCTTTTTCTACGTATGTACCTGTGCATCGCAGACGCTATGAGGACAGTAGTACTGATCAATAATAATGGGGTAACGAACGTCATTCATGGTAATATTCACAAACGATATGTTCCTCGCGAAGCCAGAAGCTCCCTGCCAATTAAGTTTAAAAAAATAATAATAATATTTATCTGTCATTATAAATTAGTTAAGAGGGGCAAGACAGTTAAAATAATAATTAATTATAAATTAGTTAAGAGGATCTTATAATAATAATTTTTATTATCTTTATAAAAAAATATAGAACATACTTTTAATTTTTAATATAAATGATATTTAATTTATCTTTATTATAATAATACATAAATATCTTTGAAATATGAAACTTTTTAAATATTTCATACTGTCATTATATTTCTAAATTGAGATATTTTGAAATTGATGTTTATATATGACATTACAAAATATCAAAAATATTAGAAAGATTAAAACGACATGGTGTTTATAGGTGGATGAATGTCATTAAAAATGTACTATAAAGATATTTTTATATGTCCTTAAAAGAGCTTTTTGTTTTAGTAGTAGCTGATAAAGATATAGTGCAATTAGAGTGGTCAAATGGATTAATTCATGGTAAGACGGGTTAATTTGTCAGAAACTCATCATATAGTGAGATGAAGCGGGCCAACCTATCAACTTGGCAGGTTGAAAAATTTCCAATCCAACCCAACTTAAGAAGGGTCGTGGGTTAGACGGGTCAACCCATGGGCCAATCAAAAAATAAAAAATTTTAAAATTTGGATTGTAGTTTAAACAGGTTAAATTGGAAATTTTAAGTTTGTATTGCGGTTTAAACGGATTAACCCATTAATTAATTTATTAAATTTTCTCCTTTAATTTTAAATTTAGAAGAAAAAAAGTAAATTTTCTCAATCCGTGGGCCAACCCACATAGGTTGCGGGCCAATCCATACGGGTCGCGGGCTTAGGCGGGTCGATCCACATGAACTCATCTTAAAATGAGTTAATAAAATTTCAACCCAATCCGCTTAAATTGTTTGATAAAATGGGTTAATCTGACGGATCGAATCCAAATTGACGGCTCTAAGTGCAATTGATAAAATACTCGATTCTTAATTACCTGCCATGTCTTTATCCTGACTCCATTGGTTGTTTGGGTCAAGGTGCAGTTGGAGACATAGATGTTTGATGCTGTTGCCCTGGACCCGTTTTTGCCCAAGCTCCCAATGCTACAATTAAGCATTGAATTAATGGCTTCAAGGTTAATTAATTGCATGCTTAATTTGAAAGTACTATTACTTAATGGAGATTAACTATATATACTAAGTAATTAATTAAGTATACCTTACCTTATTCCATGGCCAGGGCCACATGTTACATTACTAATAGAAATGTCCTCAGCACCTTCGCTCAGTGACACACAGTCATCTCCCGTGCCAATTATGGAGTCTCTGATGCTACATGTCAACTTTCTTGGACGTGGATGCCGTCGGTGTTGGGGCTGTTGTCCGGAGCGACAATGGTAATGCCGGCGATATCAACTCGCTCGCTCTTTGCCACCGATATGTGCATCATGGTGCTGTTGATCGACCTCAGCCCCCAAATCTGTGCATCGATGCAACTCAACATTTGTAGACTCTGCAAGCAACATACTAATTCATTAACTTAAGATAGATATATAGCACTTAAGTTCTTTATAGCCAATGTGTTTCAGTCGACTTACATCGGGAGCATCTTCTGAACATTGCTGCAACAACATGACACAAATTAAGTCAATCAAAAACATATATATATTCAGTTAATGTCAAGACATACATAATTAACTTACGACATAGATAATAGATAGATAGATAGAATGGTTTACATTTTGTTCTTTGCACGACCACCAGTTTGTTCCTTGGCCGTCGAGCTCGCCGGAGCCGTAGATTCTTAGGCCGCTGATTTGAATGAAAAGAAGCCAGCTATTGAAATTTTCTTTCCATATTTCATTTGTTCGTTTAAGGTTTCCATCAACCTTTTGGCACAAGAATAACATGTCAGTCTTCCTCAAACATATACGATAGGATATGATATGATATACTATACATGTAGACCTAGGGATATATATAGATCCATGAACTAGAGTTTATTATACGGTAAAAGATTTCGTTTCGAAAGAATTAATGTAAGTCTTTTAGTCTCGAAACTTGATTCGTAACTTAAAGTGGGTTTTGGAGTACTTAACAAAAGGAATAAATGAAAATGAAATGGGTTTGGATTTGTCCAATTGAGATATCTAAAATATATTACAAATAAAAAGAAAAGGGATAGATTTAGAGTCACTATTTTGTTATGTACAACTCGTGCTTTAGAGAAATATCAGATAGCTAGCTTCAAATTCAATTCACAAATCAAAATTAATGGAAAAAAAAAAAGCATTAGCCTCCCTTCCCTAACTAGCATTTATGATATTTTTACTTTGGTGGAACTCTTTCTCTTTTAATAAATGTATGAAGGCAGCTGAGTTTTGGATGTGGAAGAGTGAATTTTAGTGGACTAAGTAAAAAATTTACATAGGTAATAAAAAAAATTAGATCGGACTTTGGATGTGAAAAAGTATGTTTTAATAGATTAAATAAAAAACTTATATAAATAAAATTTATTTAAATATAGATGATGATATAGTAAGGGATATAATTTAATGACATATATAAAATGATCTATATATATAGCTGACTCTATCTAATGGAATAAGATTTAATTATTATTGTTTAGATTGGATTATAGTTCAGGACAACCTAAAGAAGATCAATTGTGTATTGCATACCTTTACATGAATGACATTGTTGCAGGGTCCTTGGAAAACAATACGATCCAACAAAAATGTCTTTGATGCCGGGATGTGCAAGGTGGAGGGTCCGGTGCTATTGAGACAAATTGCACTCCATGCATGTACAAACGCCTGAAAAAGAAGAAGCAATTAAGAATTTAAAATATAAAATAAATATACTATTTTTATTTATTTATTTATTTCATGAACATCTAAATTTTTCTATATATATATATATATTCTTTAATTACGCACTTGAGTGTCATTTGTGTTGCCATCTCCTATGGCTCCGAAGTCTAAGACGTTGTATGTTGGCTCATCAGCCAAAATCTCAGCAGCAGCAGAGGAAGCAATAAGAACGATCACAAAGAGACTGATCATAATACCCTGAATCAAAATCAAAATCAAAACACATGAGAAAAATATTGTTTTTTAATTAAAAGAAAAGAATAATAATAAAAAATATATATAGAGATAGTTTAGCTTTTTTTCTTACTTGTCTAGCCATTGCTTACTGTGATTCTTGAACTATGAAGTTACATATATATAGATAGAACAGTGTCTGGGAAGAGTTAAAAAATTAGAGATTTATTAGACAATTTAAAATAAAAAAACAAAGGAAAGTATGCCAACAATTAGTTTTTCATGGAATTACGTAGTATATAATAATAGACAATCACGTTGCAATTATTAAACTTGTTGTAGAAAATTAGCATAAGAAATCAAATAGTACCTTTAATGGGATTTGAGCATAAACAAAATAAAAAGGTATATATTAAATTATTTAAATAAATTTATGTCAGCTTCATCAATACAACCAAAATAATTTTTATACAATTAATCCTATTTTGATTTAATTATAGCAGGTTCGATTAGATGAAAGTTGACAAGTTGTCATGTTAAAAAATTGATATTTTTTTAAAAAAATTATTAAAGCTTATTTTGGAATAATATAAATGTATTCATTTAGTTATAGCAAATTCAGTCAAAACATGTCTTTATTATTTTTTAACCATTAATATGTTCCTAATTGATCGACCCAATCGGTTCATCATGAAATATTTTTATCATGAAAATAATTTTTCAACAATTCTTTATAACATTATTTAAAATATTAACATCATCATAGATAGTGATGGTGTCCTTTTTTACTCGCTGTAGCTCCTCCTCTGTGAAAAATTAGATCACCTCTGAAATAATTGAGATTTGTCCGATAGCCTAAAAGGTAACATGAGTTCGGATTTGATCGATTTTATCGGCGCGACTACTCCGACACTTAAGTCAATCATCAGTAAAAGAGATATATATATTTAGCATTTGTTAAAACAAGATGAAAAAGAAAAGAAAAGAAAGAACCAGAAATAAGATGAGCTTTCGGTGGAGAAGAATCGTCTCTGCTTGCAAGAATAAAATTATATCCATAATCTCTCTTTTCTGATATTTATATAGTCGTTAAGAGGACATCTTCACCTCATAGGCCACACCTCACCATCCTTCTCTTGCAGAAGTCATCAAGAGATCAGATCTGACAACCATTAAGTGGCTCTCTATTTACCAAGTATCATGTATTCCTTGGAAGGAAATCAAGGAACCAGATATGACATATACTACTTACTTTCCCAATCACCAAGTATCATGTATTCTCCGATAGGCAAACATGGAACTAGCTCTGACATTCACTATTTGTTCCTCCCTTTAGAAGACATCACATTTCCACTTAATAGGCTTACCTAGCACTAAGGTATAATATCCTAGCCTTAAAGCCAAGTACTCTGTTGAAGCTCTTATCTAAATACTAAGGTCATGTACTCAATGGAAATTTATATATGAGCATTGAGGTCAAGTGTGCGGTTGAAGTCAATATCTGAGCATTGAGGTTCGATGTTTGGTGGAAGTCTCTAACTGAGCATCGAGATCAAATGCTCGATTGAAGTCTATAACTGAGCATTGAAGCCGAGTACCTGGTTGAAGTCTATAATTGAGCATGGAAGTCGAGTGCTCGATTGAAATCAATAAGTATTGAGGTCAGGTGCTCGATTGAAGTCTATACCTAATGTAGCATATAACTATTGAATTTGTTGATTCTTGCATGAATACTGAAATCAATCTTCTAAATCCTATTGATTCGACAGAATATCAGAAGATAGACAACCAAACTCGACGATTGGGAAGAAACAGTGTGGTCACAAATATTATTGATCAAAAATTAAAAACCTAAAACCAACTAAACAATGATTTGAATAAACTCAAACTCTAACATTGCAAAGATAAAAATACTCTTAAAATCCTAACTCGATAAAAATAATAAAAATATTAAAATTACTCTTCTGTTCCCACATCATTCTCCTCAAAGTATAAATAATTTATCCTCGAATTGCTAGTTATATCATCAGTAGAAGCATTGCCAAAAATGTCAAGTGGTAATCCTAAAGAAAGATCCTCATAAATTACTCAGCAAAATCTACGGCTGAACTTTGGAATCCTAATCGATCCACCAATGAGCACGATATTGTGGACGCTGCTCTTGTCCATCTTCGCACCCCCAAGCACTTCGCTTCCAAACCTTCATCCATTATAATTTGTATATTGTTAGTATCCATATTCTGCATAAAAGTATCAACAACAGGGCTCAATAAACTGTACTTTCAAATTTAGATTCCTCAACTTGGCCGGACCAATCCGCCTAGCTCAATCCACTTAAGCAAAAACAATTTCCATTGACCATATTTTTCTATTGTATCAACCATCAAAAACTCTAGAAAATATTTTCTGCTGAATAAATGGAATTTTTGATATAGATTAAACTTGTAGAATAATAAGGAAAATGAAAAGTCATTTCCAAGTTCAACACAGAATCTTGATTCTAATGCCGATTGACAGTAACATTTCAAAGGTCTACCTATACTCAATAAACCAAAATGCAGAAATAAAACACTAACTTCCAGCCATAGATGATGACATTCAAACTAGGATTTGATTCTTCCCATTTGATCTTTTGTTAAGATCAGGGACCTATATTTGGAGCTAGTTTATATCCACCTTTATGAGGATAAAACAACCATAGGCAGGAGATGCTTAATATAAACATAGATTAATTAGAGGGAAGTAATCATAACTATGTTGTAACTGCTTTGAATTCACAAGAGGACCCATAACTTGTGTGGTTTTCTAACACTTGTTATATTCATAGAGGCAATCAATAAACTAGATTTGTGCACCCTGAAACATCTCTACCATAAGGCACATTTGATACAAAGATAAGTTAACTTGCATCATAGATTGGTTTGATATGCAATATAAAGATTAGAGAGACTTCAACTAAATCTTAGATTACAGATGATTCTGAATGCCAAGATCTTTAAGTAGATTCACCTTCATGGCAACTCTGGCAATGAAAGACACCTCATTAAGGGCTCAATCATTTTCAAGGCCTCGCCTGCATCAGGTCGATTCTTTCTTGTAATCTCTGAGCACCTCAAACCCAAGTGTGCCAGCTGCTCGGCTTCTGAGTAAGGCCAATCTCCTGCTGAAGCATCAAGGACTTCAGAAAGGGACCCCTTATCCAACGCTTGCAGCACTGCTCTGTTAATCCCAAATGGTGGCCTCCCTGTCAAAAGGCGCAGAAGAATAATGCCAAAGGAATACACATCGGAGAGCGGTGTAATCTCGCCAGAAGCAAGAAACTCAGGATCCATGTATACAAAAGTTCCCATGGCATGAGTACAGCGACAGAGAGCGATGCTGTCGTTGAACTGGAGAAGACGACAGATACCAAAGTCGCCAAGTTTGCTGATGAAGTTTGCATCAAGAAGTATGTTAGCGGGCTTAAGATTCCCATGGACTACACTAAGGCACTTGTTATAATGGAGAAAGTTTAGAGCAGAGCAGATTTCCACAGCAACATGAATTCGGATCTGCCAAGTAAGAGGTGGTGAATTATCTTTGCAAGTGAGGCGATCTTCTAAGCTTCCATTGGGAATAAAATCATACACCAGAGCCCAGGCTTCTGGGCATGCTCCCAATAGCTTGACAAGGTTTGGATGCTTCAGCTTACTTAGAACATTAATCTGTATCAACAAGAAAAAAAAAAATCAACTAAAGAACTTTACTGAAATATAGTATTTCCCTTTTCTGAATTCTGAAATATGCTAAAATTACCTCTTTATGAAACTCTTTTTGCCCTTGCAAGCCTTGAGAATTCAGCTTTTTTATAGCTACTGTTTTCTGCCCAAGTGTTCCCTTGTAGACAATTCCGTAACCACCTTCTCCGATCTTATATGACTCATCAAAGTTATTGGTAGCTTGTTGCAACTCTGAGTAGGAGATGTCACAGAATATATCTGCCCCTTGGATTCTCCTTTCCAACTCTTCTATCTGATGATGTAGCTTTTCAGCTTCTCTTACTGCATTGTCTTTCTCCTTCCGTAGCTCAACATTCTCGCTTTGGAGTGTGATGAGAAGATAATGAGCATCTGATAATTTATTCTCAAGGTCCTTTCTCTTGTGTTTGACATCAATAACTTCTTGTTCCAATGCTGCTTTTTGCTCAAGTGTTTTACAAAGTTGTTCAAACATTTCATTTCGCTGTTTCATAATTTCTTCTACTCTTCTTGTTTCTTTTGAGAGCGTATCTTCAATATCCTTCCTTTGTTTCATCTCTGCAGTATACAAATCTTCAATTGCTTTGATCTGTGGTAAGTACAATACATTCACATCAAGATAAAAAATTCATAATCCTTGATAAAATGAGACGCCTTTACTCAAGAGGAAGAGAAGCCAAATTACCTCCTCAAACTAAAAATGGAGACGAACATTCATCCAACCAGATATAAAAGAAAACAATGCAATGAAACTAAGAGTAATTGTTGTATTTTCAGAATAACAACAAAGAGAAGAAGGTTCATACTGACAAAGAGCAGTTTCTGTTGAATTTATGTTCACCAGATAATCAATATCATCATCAAGCCATGCCCACTTCAACTATTTGGCATTAGTTAGATGAATCTTATATCTCCATTGAGCTATATACAATTGTGTCATTATTAATATTCAAATCAACTAAACCATTTTCTATTATTAACTAATGTTTTTTTGAGTCTCCCTTCAACACTTTGTACTTTCTACTCTAATTGAGTCGACACTTCAAAATTTCTTTGACATCTTTAAACATGTCCATATTATCTCAACATATTTCCTATAATTTTACATCTATTGATTTTTTGAAGGATGTTAGAACTATCTATTTTACTTTTTCAAAAAGATCAAATTCATCTAGCATTTAATCTCTATTATATTATAATTTCGTCTTTGTTATTTTCTAACAGTCCAACCGTGTGACCATAGAGAGTGAGTTCTTATAAAAATTTTATCTTACTCTATGGGGTACACAACAATCACAAAATACTCCTGGATATCTTCTTCATTTACACCATTCTTTTATTTTATTAGTGATTTCTCTATCAGTATCTCCTTATTGAAAAATATATTTGTGATATCTAAAACTTTTACAAGAATTAGAATCTTGTCTTTATCCTCCACTATTCTGTCAATTCTTCTCTTATTGCTACATTTACTATTTCAATTTCAATTCTACTTGAACCCCTTTAGTTTCTAATGTTTTTCTATACAATTCAAGCTTCAAATTTAATTTATTCACTAGATAATGCATCTTCAAAACAGATTTCATTGAACAAAAAAATTGTCTCTGGTAGTCTAAAAATATCAAGGTATATCAACTACTTCAGTATAATAATAGGCCAAATAACTAGGTTATAGTAATCAATGCAATATTAAAGCGGAAAACAAAAGGTCAATAAGATGAACGATACCTTCTCAGCAGCACCATGCAACTCTCGAACAGCTTTTTGATGCCTAAGAGCTTCTTCCTTAGCTGCATGAGTCAAGTTATTTGCCTCTACAACAGCATGTCGTAGATCTTTGTACAATTCATCATTTAGCGTGGCACCATCCTGGGAAAAAAAGGGATGCCATTTTAAACTTTTTCTATTGCATGAATGATTAGTACCTTCTTTTACTGGAAAGAACTTTAGCTGTTTATTTCACATTTTTGATAAAACATGTTGCTATTAAATTGCAGGTGAAAAGGACTTGAGCTGGTTTTTTTTTAAAAAAAAGTTTGAAGTGAAAATTACAAAACCTCATGTTGAATGTAACATTGATTGAAACTTTACCTAATGCATTGGGTTATGCTATCCTAAAGCAACATCAAAACAAGATACAGGATCACAACCCAAAATTTCATGGAAAAGAGAAACAAGATCTGAAAATAGATACCTTAAGCACCAGAGAAATGAATCTGAAAGAACATTTCTATTCCTAAGATGCCATATCTTCCTCAAATTTTCCAAAGATGAAAGTACATTCGTAAAAAAATATGTACCATATTACTATTTGATGTTGAAAATTGAAGTGGAACTTCAGAACCATGTGAAGATGTAAGAACAAATGATCCCGCATTTTTCTGATCCTTCGCAATGCTTATTAAACTGCTAGTGCATGGTATCTCATCACTCACAGAACTCCTAAAGCTCCTTGAAACCCCATCAAACAAATCAATGACTATACCATCTCTACTGCCTGAACTTGATTCAGTGTGGCTGTCGCAAGGTAGATCCATCATTGGTGAACCAGGAATAGTTGATACTGATGGTTGACTAAGTTCCTCTTGTGCAGAGTCAGGAATGAAATTTAGATGACCGTGAGTAGGTGATGTGGTGGGATTTGAGTTACCAGATGGCTGGGTAGTGGCACTTAGAATGGCTCTGCTTGTTAGTACATTACCATCTGCAGAGGGACTAGCTTCCCTGTTGAAGGAATTTCAAACATGAATTTTGGGGAACACAAAAGGAATGAAAGACTTCATACTATACACTAAACAGAACTTAGAAAACTAAAATAGTACAGAGTTAAGGATGCAAAAAAATTATTAATTAAATCTATCATATCCAAAAGGGCATCTAATTTATGAAAGTCTTAATGTCAAACAATCGGGATATCATCAAAACTCTTGTAAATTGTAAACAATGTCTAACAATAGCCTATAGTTTCATCAAAAGACAGAGAAAAAGAAAGAAGAAACTCGTTAGCCAATGATTAAAACTGGAATAGCCAACCACATTACTATTGTTATGAAGTCGACCAACAAAATTAAGAATTGTTTCAGTACAAGTTTCTTTTTAACATGTAGCATGAATTTACATATCATTTATACTTCATTTAAAGTAAACTCAGAGGGGAAGAATAAGCCGTGGCAGGGATTAAGGTGACTCCTTTTTATCAGCCGCAAAGATCGCACTCTTAAAGCCCTTAAAGAGCTTATACTTGAGAAAACCTGAAGTTAACTTATGCCTCAAAATGAAAGCCCTTAAAGAGGTAGTCATCCTTATATGAAGATAAATGATGTTTAATGCTAGTATATAAGAAATGTGCTGAAGTTATAACAACTTTGGAACCATTCAAAGTCAAAAAACTCTAGAACATGAAATTGGATTACTTATGATGTTTGAAGTCAGATTTGTTTAAGAGAAACAAAATATGAACTAGGAAAACACACCCAAAAAATATTAGAGGCCTTGGTTTAGAAATTTTTTTCTATTTTCTATTTTTCATTTTCTATTTCTGTTTTTCTATTTTCTGATCTAGTTTTTAGAAAATAGAAAATGTGTTTAGTATGATATACTGTTTTCTATTTTCTAGAAAAAAATTGGAAAATACGTTTGATTTGTTAATATGAAAAATTATAAATAAAATAAATTTTTATTTATAAACAAAATAATTCTTTAAGAATATTGCACGTATTACTATTTTGATTGTTAGCTCCCATATTGCACAAAACTCAAGCACCTGATGCTGCAGAGAAAAATATATACATCTGATCTGAGGAGAAAAATATGCCCCCATTTTATGCATTATAACTCACTCACAAAACCTACACATCCACATGAACCTCCTCTTCAGTGCTGCATCGCCCACCATGTTCGTATTAGCTTCTTGTATTTGCTTCATGATTATCTTCTTCCACTTGTTGAAACTTATCCAACCTTATGTTATAATTTGAACGTTTAAAATTTAAACAAATCCAAGCATATGAAACTCTTTAAAAATCTGGATGAGGGCCTAGTTGATCTTCAAGAAATCTTCTAAACTATGATTCGACGTTCACTTATAAAATTTAAAATAGGAAATTCGAATATATGATACAGTATATTTGAAGTCCTAAACCGTACAAACACTGAATGTTGAAACTAACAAACATATTTTCAATTAGAAAAGGATTTCTAGCCGAATGAATATAGCTCAAATAAAAACTATTTGATGTTGCCTTATGAACCTAAAATAAGTTGCCCTATAGTATTGGAGCCGTTTGATAAATTTACTCCGTGGTGTAGGTGTAGATTGAAGAAGGAAAGGAGTAAGTGGAAAAAAACTCAGAAAAATTGAAGAGAAAATGAGCTGCCTCTCATGATCAGGAGCACCATTGATAGAGATTTGATTAACATAGATAAACAAAATTAAAAAAAAATATTTACGAATGAATTTTGGGATCAAACAATTGGACCATCCAACAACCAAACCCTAGTAAATACTCACAAACATGGAATCAGATGGCAGAGGAGAACTAACTATTGTCTGCTGGGCGAAGGAGGAAGATGTTGCGACGGAGGAGGAAGAGTAAAGGAGGAGCACACGGCGGAAGAGCAGTACGCACGGAAGAGCTCTTCCATTTTCTAAGTAAAAATGATATATTATCATTTTCTATTTTCTTAAAAAATGACTTTTCATTTTTCAAAAAATAAAATTAGAAAATATAAAACAAATAACATCTTTCAAGAAAATAAAAAATGAAAACAGAAAAATATCAAACCAAACGCCCCTTTAGAGATCCAAATAGAAAAACCGGCCAGGAAAAAGAACAGGAAAGAGGAATGCAAAGTCGTTGCACTGAAAAAAGTAAGATGGGGACAAAATAAAAATTAGAGAGGCAAGGTTCATAAAACTGTGGAAAGTCTAGTGGGACAAAAATAGAGGACCCAACCAAATTAGTCAATGACGGGAATTCCGCAAACTAATAATGTTGTTCCGGTAATCCTTTTCCAAGGTAAATAAAAAAAATACAAAATCAATCTGAAGTTAGGCTGCTCATGACTCCCACAAATCTCAAATCAAATAGGAGAGAATCTTAAATGGACCAAACTCGATTGAGTTTGCCACAAACTACAATCAATTATCCTCAAACAGGTAGATAAAAAGTAAAGTTTCTTTGTTTTTTTAAAAACTTATCTACTAAAATTAATACATACGTATATGTTCTTTTCCTAACAAGTCAAATGTCTGATAAATTAAAATAAAAAAATCAATTTTAGTTAATCACAAATAAGTCTGTAGAACAATGCGTTTTATCAAGTCGATCTGTATGCATTTGCCTAGATGCCAGAATCTGGGGAGCTCGACCATTTTAATACCATCGACAACCCAACCATTCAACCACTGCGAGGGTACCTAATTAACTAGTCAAAACAATGTAAACTTCGATCGAGCAGGAAATGGACCTATCACAGAAGAAATTGTTAGATGGAGATTCACAACTGCACCTTTCTTCTTCATGTGCATTCAAAGCAGGAAACTTTGGTTTCCAGGAAACAATGAATATCCGTCAAACCAACATTTAACTGTTTCCATTCATGATGGTAGAATTTTCATTATCATCCTTCATGAAGATCCAACTTCTGGCCGTGCATTCTGTGTTGCATCATGTTCAAGAAGGAACGAACACCCACAGCACTGCTCCCACAGCCTGATGAAAAGAGTAGTAGTGTGTTGCATTACATTCGCAAGCATTGATATAGTTTTCATATAGTTGGCTCAAATAATTGGGATTTAATATAGCATATTCAAGAGGAAGAAAGAACTGAGGACAGGATAGTATCTCTGCTGATGAGAGGTTTTCTGCTGATCAGATTGCTCAAAAGGTGGATTTCCACATCACAATGTGCTGGCACTAACAATCATATACCCTTTGGTATTATAGAGTTGATAATCATCACATATCCACTTGTATCAATAGGGAATGAATACCCTACATAATGAACGAATGATGATAAATTTGTAACTCATAATCTTCTTCCACATGGGTGTAAGATCTGAGCCCAATAGACTCTCTGTCCAACTTTAAACTTAATGAGCATCTACAAATTCGAAGCGCCTCATGACTCCGCTCTCAATCTATGAAGTCTATCATCCAAGCTCAAAAACTCCAATCTTCAATTCGCATGATTAAGTCTTACACATTTGTTGCACCATCAAATGCACTCCTAATAATTGTATTCGAGCATTAGTAGAATCTCACACCCCTGAATCAAACTACCTCTAAAGCGACAACTTTGTTTTTCTAACTTAAACTTCAACCTTTACTCAAGTCTAAAAGGCTTAAAGCTATTGTCCTAACAATCTCCCTTTTTAAGTTTGACAAAAGTTTAAGGATTATAATAATACGTAATAAACATGCATCAAAGTAATTGAAACTCAAATCTTCCCCTTAAACTTAATATCCGCTCGATTTGGGCACCTATTGAATCCCACATCATACAATCAAATTATCTTTGAGGTGATGACTTTATTTTTGATTGGGACGTTTCTTTAGTTTAAAGCTCAACATTTTTTCCTTTTTGTCATACACCAAAACGCTAAAGATGTAATGAATAAAATAAAAGCATACAAGATGATCACAATAATGTAGAAATCAAGCATGTGACCAAACATGTAAATATTAAGCATTTAATACCTCAAAGCTCATGCGGTATCTCCACATATAAAACATTTACACATTTTCACAATTTCAATTATTCTAGAGTTATTCGCGAGTAGAAGAAGACACCCCATAGAGCTCACATTGTCCTCAAAAAGTTTTGTGAATTGAATAGAACCCTCAAAGATCTATATCACAAGTTTGTGTGGTCTTCATGAAGCTATCCGCAAGTCATCACAATACTCATGAGTTGCACCAAGTCATCACAAACCTTGAAGAAACCTCTTTGTTCGCAAACGATATTTATAGTTTTGTGGAGCTAATTCCAAGTTATTGCAAAGGACAAAGAATGCTCACATGCCATGGAAGCAAAGTCTTACTTGCTTTGACCCATTTTACGTGTCAACCATTGACATAGAACAATCTGCCATGACTGGTTGAATAAAAAGTTACACCCATTCCAACCCAAACATCGTGAAACTTCAAACCATGCTACTAACTAGATCTTGATCACTGGTTGAACGATTAAAAATGCTACCAAGATCATCCCATGAGAATTCAAGGATGATAATATGATGTATATCATCACAAAATTTATATGAAAAGTATAGCTTAAGTCTTTCCAAAGATCTGAAATCTTGTTACGAGCAAAGGAGTTTCAGTCCCTCTGTAGAATGAATCTGCAGTGCCGAGCGCCAATGTTGATGATTGTGTTGAGCATCAAACCTTACTGGAGGAGAATGAGGCAGACAAGGAGGAAAACAAGGTACAGGAGGAGCATGAGGAGTTAGTCATATACCTTATTGGAGCCTCACATCAAGGACTACCCAGCCAAAAACTTAGCTTTGTGACTTGTAGTGGAAAACCCTAGCTTCATTATTCACCTTTATTTCTTGCTGAGGAAACTTAGCTTAGTCACTCACCTGTCACTTACAAAGGAGGAAATCGGTCAGTAGAGGAGAACAAGAGTGTTGCTCTTGAAATTCTTGTTGTTGAACAGCGGATGGGATGAAAATTTTCACTATTGTCAAATGGTGGTCTTTCCTCGCGCATTTTTCAGCTAAACACAAAAAATCAACCAGCTTCTGATGGGTATGACCAAACTCTTGAAAAATAGGCTCAGGGCTTAAGGTTTGCTGATTCTATCTCATGCATCTTAGCATGTTTAAAGATAGGCATGATTCAGAACTTAGTAAGGCAATTTTGATGCAGATTGTTGTCTAGTCAGCATTCAAACTTGGAAGTGAATAAAGTCCTTACTTCAGTGAGAGATCTTTGTTAATATGAAAGTCACTTCCTCCTAACATCTTCCCCTCTTCTCTCCCAATATCCTTGTGCTTTGCCTGCATAAAGTGATATACTCTCTTCCCCTCCTACCCCAGGTTCCTCTTTATCCCTTGATCTTATCTTCCTCTCAAGTACATCCCAATTCATCCATTCCTCTGTCTGTCTTTTTTGTTTTCTATTGTTCTTCTCCATGCCACATCCACTTTATTGTAGCCAATCAAATCCCATTTACATCCAAAGCTGCAATATCACTCTCACTCTTCAGTCAGGGATGGCAACAAGTCACTCTTCAGTCAGTGAGAGCAACAGAAAGGGTACCCATGAAGTTTTAGCAATTGGTACATGTCTAGATATTAAATACCGGTACCCATCCCATATCCATCACGGTTATTTATTTCTCTATTCATTCTAATCTCATGATGTTAAGATGGATACTTGTACCCCCATTGAATGGGTTCTGTATATTAGCATGTAAAAAAAGGAAAGAAAAAAAGGGTTAAGGATTCAAATATGTGTGTGTAATTAAACTGCAGGTCCTGCATAAATTTGCATCTTCTCTATGCCATAAAAGATGATGAAAACTGTGAAATGAGGTCAAAAGATGAGTTGTACCTCATAGGTGCATGAAGATATGCATGCCAAGTGGATTAAGGGAAATGAACATGTGGTCACTGTTCTCCAATCAGTTGCAACACACTGATTTTGTTGCTGGACATTCAGCGCTGTTTGAGAATGCAAGTAATGATGCCTACAGCAATCGTGCTTCCTAAAGCTCTCAAGATGACCCGTCCAAGAACCCGACAACTTGAGAATTCTTCAACACATAAATCTCCATCTAGTTCCACCTGCAATGACAAGCTCTAAGTTACAAGTCTGAACCAAAAACAAATAGTAAAGACACACATTCCAAACTCCAACCTAAAATGACCTTATTGAGAAGATAAATAAAAAGTTAGTATGCTTACCTCTAGACTAGCTCTTTGTCTGGCTATGAGGAAACGTGGTGTGTTCTTTATGACATGTCCTGTTTTTGGATCTAACAGGGACAGTAGTTTTACCACCTTTGCAGCTTGCTTCGAGTGAAGTACATGGAGCTCAACCTATATTTAAGTTTACCTTATAAAATAGACTAACAAATAATAACAGTCAATGTAAACATCATCTTGCTTTTTTTTATGTAACCTGAGATCCAACAATAATTGGAGTTTCAATGTCGAGGATGAGAACCTTCAGCTCTAAGTTAGATGCAATGTTAACAGGGAAATCTGGGTGGCATAAAACTCCACCTTGGATCACATGACCTGCATCAACACCATGCAAACTGACAGCCACATTGTCACCAGCTCTTGTGACATTGCTAGTAGAAGAATCCCTCTCTATATTTTTTATGGTAGCTAGATTTCCTGAAGGCATAACTATAACCTGAAATTTAAACAGTCAGCATTGGGATGGCAAGACGATGGCCAAGGTGAAGACAAAAGGAGTGCAGAATATATTCAGCTGAATATAATTGAATTTGATTTACCTAAATGCACTTACATTAGATGAGTTAATGCTACAACAATGAAATATTAAGGTCCTTGGAGAAGAGATGGTTGTGCTGAAACTTGTAATCTCCTAGGAAAAAATAAATTTAGCCACGAGAACGTGTCTGCTATTTTGTAACTTATTTATCATCAACAAAGATGAAAACTAGGTTTGGCCTTGAGGCAGGTCAGAGTGAGGATCCCAGCTATGTGATTAGCGGTGGGTAGGGTCAAGGTGAGGCAAGAAAAATTTAGAAACACAAGTTTTAGTGTATGTTTAGTTGAGATGATAAAATCTGAGTAGAGAAGGAAGTGAAGGAGGGAATGGAAAAGAGGGGAGAGGAGTGGTGCAAAGTTGTTTGCTTGGTCTTCGAGGGGAAGGGAGAAGAGAGCGTGGCT
>JBBMKF010000002.1:4835044-4847314 GCA_037834155.1 Curcuma caesia | reverse complement strand
CCTCGCCACGTCAGATGTCGCGGACGAGTCGCGTAAACCCATCGCGCAGGATATCAATCCTGTATATATATATATATTTATCACTTCTAAATTTGCCATTAAATTTTAAATATTTTTAATTTATTCTCCGATCTAATTTTCCATCCACTTGTTAAATACACCGTGTTTTCCAAAGAAACCCCAACGAGACTGTCTGCTACGGCGAGAGGAACAACGATCAGATCGGAGAGATGGCAGCCATAACAACCGCGGTGGTGGCGATAGCGGCGGTCATCCTGGGTTGGATCACCATCGAGATCGCCTGCAAGCCCTGCCTCGAGCAAGGCCGCAACGCCATCGACCGCGCCCTCGACCCCAACTACGACCCCGACTCAGCCCATAACCCCTCGCCCGCCGAAGCCAACGAGCCCCTTCTCCGCGACGAACAACCCGCCCCCTCAGCTCCGCCCGCCCCCAAGATCGCCTGACCAGAGTGGGAAATCGCGATCTGTAGTGTCGTCTTCTGTAAGATTGGTTTCCTTGTTTATTCCTAATGCGTGTGGATCCACATTTTCTTTGCTTGATCTTGATGTTATTGTGTTCAAAGATTTTTATGAATCTATAATCTGAATCGAACTCGCTTTTGATTTCAAATCATGGATGTAACTCCATCAATTCAATGTTCAGCGGAAACAAAAATGCGATTTTGGTGGTTCGACAAGTGCGGTGCAATAGTTAGGGCAGAGTTGTACCGATTAGTGAAGAATGCACGATGCGACCAGTCGTCATCTTCTCGATCGCCAGCACCTTCGACCTCGATAGGGCTTTGCCTCGATGTTGCTCTCTTCTTCCATATCATCCATCTCTTGTGACATGTCATCTTCTCCATTGTCGTTAAACTCGCACAAATTCAACCACCAGATTCACGGCTTGGCGCAGTTTTATCAAGGGCGCTGTTGCTGCTTCCCCCTCTACATGTCTCGTAGACCTTCCTGTAACTTCCTTCACCTGAAGGAAGACAACAAGAAGATCCTGAACAACAATTCCGAGTTGCAGGTATTGTGTTCGATATATGTTCTAAACCGTAGGAATAAGATAGAGATGTCACGGCAACAAAGGAAGAGTATACGCCAGTGCACAAATCAATACAAGAAAAAAAAAAAAGGAAAACAAGTAACAAAAGAATTTTGGAGTTGTGTATAATAAATCATGAACATCAAAATACTATTGTTTAACAACAACAATCAAATCTTATTCATTAAGTGAGATCAATTATGTGGATCTTTCTATATTATAAAACTTTATCCTTAATTATATTATTATCTATATTTAATTAAATTAAATTTTATTTTATTATTATTAATCTTTTTTTTTTGTCTATTTATCTTTGTTTGATTTGTATATTTGTCATAGTTTTATATTAGCTATCTGAAATATTTTTTGGTCGTTTAAGTATATGCTTGTATCATTTTAAGTATGTCTCTCAAAGTTTTTCTTCAATAGGGTGAAATCTCAATTTTCTTTCTAATATTTTTATTTTTTTTATCTTGTTTATCCTTGTATATTCACATGTTCACTTTAATATTTTTATTTTTACAACTCTATTTTTTGCTTATATGTTTGAGTCATAATCTAATATTCAATTTTATATAACATAGTAGGTTGAATTGCTATTTTATAGAATTTTTCTTTAAGTTTTAGAAATATTTTACAATTACAAAGAAAACACTCTTCCATTTCAGTAATCTTACTTGTATGCTATGTAATATATCTCTTTTAATCTTTCCATCTTTTTTTAAAAAATAATTTTAAATACTTAAAGTTTTCAGTTATAGACAATTCATATCGTTTTCTATTTTAATAATTATTTTATTATGTTTAATATTATTAAATTTAAATTGTATATATTTAAGTGTCTCATTGAATTCATCCTCAAGCATTGTAGTATATTGCACCATAAATCATGTAGATAAGTGTCTCATTGAAGCGAAACAATGGCTAAGTACATCAACAAAGTCCTCGTAAATGAATTGACACATTTGCTTTAACTAACATAGAAATTTCCTGAATCTTAAACATGCATTATATGCCAAACATCAACATATTAGTTAGAGTAATGAAGGAAAAGAAAAACACTGGTTATATAGGTTTTATGCAAGCAATGTGGCTTAGATCGCTAATCATTTGATGCTCATCTTAGGGTTGAGTAATTGACTTAAGCGGATTCGTGAATAGTAGTTTAGCTTCACTATCTATTTGTCATTTTAGTGATTCAACATGAATACACCACTCGAAACTCTTGAATGTAACCGGTTGCATCAATCAAGTTGAATGGAAACAACCGTTTTCTTTCATCTCGAATCTTGATTATTCCACCTTCTTTGAGCACCGTTGAACAATCTCTATGAGTTTTGTCTTCTCATGAAACATGAGGTTCGAGTCTATGTGCATAAGAGCTTGATTATCGCAAAATGACATTATTAGCTCTGCAAAGGCATATCTTAGCTCAGTTATTGGCTGTTTAATCCAGGTTTGCTCATATGTAGTTAGATATATTGTCCTATATTTTGCTTCTACACTTGATCTTACTATAACTCTGTGTTTTTTACTGATTTAAGTAATAAAATTATTTCTTACAAGACACAAAAACCAAAAGTAGATTATTGATATAACAAGAGAACATGTCTACAATCTAAAGTTAATCTTGATCACAAAATAAGAAACCCTTTTTTTGAAGCACTCTTGTTAGATATCAAGTTTTTTTGCATTTAAATTTTTGCATTTTAAAAAATAAATAAATAGATGACAAATTAACTTTAATCGAATCAATAAATTCGATTTTAGGTGTCAAGTTAAAGTTGAAAACGTGGGTTCAAACTGAGATCAATTTGAATTTATTTTGAATAATTTAAAATTGAATTAAATTTATATTTGGGATAATTCAATTTAATCATTTTGAGTTGAATTAATATACTTTTTGAGAAATTGGGAGTTATATGAACCTCCTTCGTATCTCTCTCCAAGTAATGCCAACTTACCACCTCTTATTTCTCCCTACTTGTGCAATGTCTCTTATTCCGTGCATGTTGTTGCCTACCATTGACTCAGGTGTTTCATTTCATTGAAGTATTTATTTTTATTTTTTATTTTTGGTAGTAGGATATCTGAGTCTTCAATCTGATTAGTCTCGAAGATGAACGACCTTCCCTCCTGATTTATCTACTAAGTAAATCCGGAAGCATATAAGTTCCTCATCCAACGATTGACTTTGTTTAAATTTTTGAATACTGCGAACACAATTGCCCAGCGTGGAGGTAAAAGATTGATCTTATTTTTTAGTTGGTGTATTGAACTAAGACGAGATTAATTGCTGTTTGTTAGTTGATTGTATTGCGATAGTTGAATAGAATTGGATCTACCTATATATCTTAAATTCTAATTAATTCTTAGATTTTATGCTATTATTGTATTTAGTTTGCCAGTTTCATATTTCTTGTTGGTGTATATTTGAGGCGGGCAAATAAATCATTGCCATTGGATTCATTTACATATTGTTTGTATATATATTCTTGGGACATAACTAAATTGGTTACGATGAAGCAAAGTTGTAGAAGTGAGCAAGAGTTCGAATCTCAATGAAACCAAAATAATGTCCTCCTCTATCATGGCTAATTGCAACTTCTCGATTTACCTCCTCACAGATAGTCATGAAGTTGACTGTGTGAGGCTACTGAGGTGGCAGATTCCACCTTTTACAGAAGTGTATAGAACTTTACCCCCGGGTCATAGTTGAATTTGTTACGATAGAGCACAGTTGCTAAAGTGGACAAGGGTCGAATCTCAACGAAGCTGAGGCAATGTCCTCCTTCGTCGTGGTCAACTATAGTTTTTCAATTTCTCTCCTCGTAGATGATTGTGGGGCCAATCGTATGAGGCCGCTGGGATGACGAATTTCAGTTTTTTTTATGTTGAAGTGTATAGAACTTTTCTTTTTGGGGCCAATCGCGTGGGGCCGTTGGGGTGATAGATTCCACCTTTGTTTAAATGTATAAAATTTTTTTGCTCCCAGAGTATAGTTGAGTTGGTTACTGTGGAACAGATTTGCTAAAGTGGACAAAAATCTAATCTCAACGTCGAAGCAATGCCCTCTTTCGTAATGGCCAATGACAGCTTCTCAATTTACCTCTTTATAGATGATCATGAGGAATTAAATGACACCAAATTAACATAGGAGGTTCTTAAAAAAACTAAACTATCAGAGGTTAATAACTTTTTTTTAGGTGGTCATGTGAGGATTACCTCAATCAGTCCACTCGCATATGAATTATCTAGTTTTAGTACAAATTAACCTTGGATTTATATTCTTTGTGCATATAATCAGCAAATGATCTCGATTAATATTAATAGCGAAACAATAATGAAAAAAAATCAATCAAAATGGTGCGATTCATAATAAAGAATCAATAAAATTTTTATAACACAACAAAAAAACACAATTTGTATATGACTTAAAAATAGAAATATTAAATTATAAACGAATTTAAAAAGGATAGATGTATAGAATTTTAATGAGATGGTGTTCTTTTCATCTCTCAAAAGTTCCTTATTCAAGGGGATATAAATATCTAAATTTCAATCTGATTATTTTAGAATCATTATCAATACTAAAGATATTAAATAGCAGATATAAATTTATATCATTTTTAAAAGATATTATGTATGTATTAGATATGGCGGTTAATTGTAAGTGCATGGGATAAGAGAGTATCGTCCCCGGGACATAGCTGAGTTGGTTACGATGCAGCAGAGTTACAGAAGAGGAGAAGGATTCGAATCCTAACGAAGCCAGACAATACCCTCCTGCGTCGTGACTTACAGTTTCTCGATTTACCTCCTCATAGATAGTCGTAGGGCCGACCGTGTGGTATCATTTCATCGGAGCTATTTTCATATATTTTCATTCAAATTTTCAATATTTTTCACCAATTTAAAATATCAATATATATAATATAATATTTTTCTCGCCTTGATAATCTAAAGTTTTTTGGTGGCTGGCTGAAATTTAGTTTGAGGTTATTGTGTGATGGTCACTATATCTCTTGTGGGCTGTGGGCCGTGGGCCGTGGGCCGTGGGATGTTGGCAGTGGTCCGTGGGCCGTTGGCCTTTAATACATCGAAAATTTTCCGGTTCACGAAGTATTAGTTCGGTTCACGGTTCAAGTACATTGTTTCCCGACAAAGCCGGTCCATTTACATTGTTTCCTCTTCCAATTTCGCCACGAGCCCTGAGGAATTCAACCCTAGCGAATCAGGAACGCAAAAGAGGCTCTTTGATTTCCGCTTCGATAAGGTAACAATTGTTAGTCGGCGCATATATTAATCGATTCATAATGTTTATTGTTGTGCTCGTGTTCCTGATTTGATGGTGGTGTCTTATGAGATTTCGGATTCATGTAGTTGATTAGGGGATGAGTATCGTTATCGCATATCTTTATCTTTTTTCTGCTAGATCAGTTATGCTTTCAGGCCCTTGATAAAATTACGGTTCTTGAAATACACGATTGCCCTCTTCCTTGACGAGAAGACTGCCTCTGCGTCTGAAAAAAGGTATTTTTTAATATAAAACTCACTGGTCTTGTTTCGCTTCTGAATTCTTCGAGACTAACAGTAGGAGGATTCTAATTTACTTCCTTTTTTCCCAGTTTAGTTTTGGTTCTAATGAGAAGCTATTGGCCTTATGTGATTTTGACTGTGCACTTAGAAAAGCTGCTCGTCTGTTACATGTATATTTTTAGGCATGCCCATGTTTACTCTTTCTAGCTGCTAACCAGCCTTACCAACATTGTAAAGGACTAATGGGATCAAACGTTGCTAGATTAGATATTTTTACTTTATGTTAGTGATTATATGTTCTTTTTGACCGTCAACTTCTTGGCTTTCAAGACCTGATTGAAGTTTTTAGCTAGTATAAACTTGATGTGTCTATGCTAGAAAAACTTGGGCACATAATTGTTTGATAAAATATAACTAAAGTTGTCATTATATGATCTTTTTGGCTTTTGAGGTCCTGGTATACACTAACTCGTAGAAGAATTGTTAAAAATTGGTTACACACTTCCATATGCATATAGTCATACCTTTTTATATTGCTTTAATCTTTTATTGATTCATCCTACTAAATTTATTTTTAATTTGTTTCTATTTCTAAAAGAACTAGATGGTGAAATTTTAGGCACAATAATAATAAGATGTTGAAAGTAGAAGTTGGATTTACAGAAAATTGGTGGAGGTGCAAGGAGGTACAAAAGACTATTAGTTTAAAAAATTCATTTGTTAAAGGTTGCGAAAATTGTAGAAAGAAAATAATCTAATGTAGCTAAAACTGTGACAAAAAGTTGTAAACATAACAAAGTTTTAAACAATAAAATTGGTTCTATGATAATCTAAGAACTAAGAATAGGGGAACATATTTAACAAACTGTAAAATCCTGAGAATAAAATTTGAGAGACTTAGGTATGTAAATGCCTAAAATATTGAAATCTAAAAGCTTTTGTGATATTGCAATTCAATAAAGATGAAGAAATTATTTATTATAAACTATTTAATGAACATTCTACATATAATTTGATTTTATCAACTGAAGTTGTTTTGCAAATTTAGGAATTATGGATTTGATTTTAATATTAGATAAAATGAGGTTAAAAATTCTTTAAAGAAAATAAAGATAGGTTACAGTGTAGGTTTGAATGCCATTTCTGTTGAAGTTTGGAAGAGATTAGGAGAACAATCTGTAATTTGATTGACTAAGTTATTCAATAAAATTTTGAGAATTAATAAGGTGCATAAAGAATGGAGGAAAAGTTTTTTTATTACCTTTTTATAAAATAAATATGATGTATGTTGTTGTTCTAATTTTAGAGATATCAAGTTAATTAATCAAACCTTGAAACTTCCATAAAGTGTTGTTAAGTGGAGAAGACAAGATAATCATTTTTGAAAATCAATTTTGTTCATGTTTTAAGATCAACTATCAAGTTTATTTATTTAATAAAGGCTAAGGGAAAAATTTTGAGAAAAAGGAGGTTTTACATATGATATTTTATTGATTTGGAAAGTTTATGGTGGAGTCCCAAGATAACAATTGTGTTGGTTTTCGAAAACAAAGAATATCTACTAATGATATTAACTTGACTAAAGATATGTACGATAATGTTGTTACTAATGTTAGAGTTACTAGGAGTGACAAAGATCTTGTATGGTTGTAGGTATAGTTTATTGTATAGGTTATTTGAACACAATGTGTGTTAATTGATGAGATTGTACTCAAATTAAATTCAAAACTTAAATTGTGGAAGAAGTTTAGAAATTTGACATTTTTTAGATAAATGTTGATCAAGATATCATTAATCATATAAAAGTAGCTGCTTGAAATGGAGGGGAACTTTTGAAGTGTTGTGTGATCATCGTGTCCTCATTAGTTTAAAGGAAATATTAGATTGTGATCCGGTGTATCATAATTTATGTACAAAAAGTTAATGGACAGAGATAAAAAGGTTTAAATGGATGTGAGGAGTTATTAGGAAAAATAAAATTAAGATACTAATATTTGAGAACAATTAACTGCACCTCCAATACTTGATAAAATAAGAGAAAAATGTTGAGAAGGTACAAACATGTTCAAAGACAGATTTTATAGTTAGTCAATGTAATAAAAATAATTCAATAAAGTTAAATATTACTAGTTGACAATGATCTCATAGTTAACCCCAAGTAGTTAGCACAAACATAGTTAGATGATAATGACGATTTGTACTTCTTCACTAATCATTATGAGGTATAAACTATTATTTTATATTATGTTCAGTTGGATCAAGTTCGTGATAATTATTTGAATTATTCTTTTAAGTTCAAATTATTGTTAAATAATCTCTTATGGATGGCTACATATGTGGCCTTGCATCCTGCAAGCATACATTTTATAAACCTTGACTGAAATAATTAATGCCCTCAAATATCTAGTATTGTATGTGATCGAAATAATTGTCTTCAATAGATGTTGTATTGTATGTGCTTTTCTTTGGTTTCTGTGGTTCCTTTTTCCTGGCTTTTAAATCATTGCTTCTTCAACTTGAGTTCAGATGACGATAAAAAGCTATAAATTGTCTAGGTACTGGTTTAATGGAGGACCCCTCAACCAAATCATTATCTGAAAACTTAGATGTGAAGCCATCTTTTAGAAAGCTCACGAGTGATGCTGCTGGTAGGAAGTATCGACGCCATTCACCTCTTGGTAGATCAGATTCATCTTCATCTGGTGGTTAGTATTCCAACTTCAGCTACTTCAAAAAATTGAATTGCAAAAGAGAATTGTTGAGTTTGTTTCATTAATGTTTTGACATTTTTTTATTTTTGCAGAAGATGCTAGAATGTAAAATTCATCTTATTGATTGTTTAAAATTGATATCTACAGCCTGCACTGTTTAAGAAGATTTAGGACAAAGTCTGAAGTGGTTGCTGGAGATTATGAATAGCTTTAGTTGTCTGGTAGTAACTTATTGTGATTCCTCCAACCAACAACCAAGTCTTATCCCACTAAGTGGGGTCGGCTTTATTGTGATTCCTCCACCTGTAAAAATTTCCTTGGTTGAAGAAATTCTTGGGAGTGATTATATATTTTGTTGGGTCAAGTTAATCAGCTTTTAATGAGTATTTATAGGAGATTGTTGTTTTTACCATTGAAGAGTGTTAAGAAATGGAGGCCAGTGTGTAGCGAGCATGATTGGATAATAGATAATCTTTTAGAAGAATACTTATGAAACATACTTTTACAGAAGGTGGAGACACAATAAAGGTACTAGCTACCAGAAGCTTGAACGGTATATGTAAATTCTTCATAGATCCTTTTATTTCCTGTAGTGCCAAGCACCTAAGGGTTAGTAGGTTTGGCGTTTCATTTAGCCCCACATTGGTAATCATTCACTGCTTTTTCCATTGAAGACACTCTACTCATTGAAAATTGAAACTTGAGTTAGCAATTCTTGAAGTCTTGGTGGATGAATGGCTCTTGAATTTTGATCTTCTTAAGAGAGTAGACTAGGTTTTCCTTAACTGTGTGATACTCATGATACAAATCCAGAAGACAGCTATCTTTATAAAGAAGTCGAGGATAACTAATTAGTTCAACTTGCCTACTCAACTGAAGAATGGCTAGAACAATGTTCTGGACTGACTTTTAACTACATTGGTTGTGTGTTCTCTCTCTCTCTCTCTAGCTGATACCAAAATCCTCAACTTTCACGAAGTATTGTCTTTTATTTGACTCTTCGAACTCGCATGGCATATTATTAATTAACCCCCTAAAACAAGTCTTAGATGTTGCTTCATTTCTGCGTCTACTGATTTGTTGTCTAAGAAGGCTAGAATTCTATGAATGTCTATGTTTTACATATGTGAGTATGATCCCATTTTGTGTTATAACTGATAGGAAGTCCAAGATACGAACGGAGTCGCAGTCCACTACCTCCCAAGAATAATCTTACACGGGTGTCTTCTGATCAGCGGAGGAATGATGCTGGAAGAGAGTCAGAAAGGGATTCCCATTCTGCTCGAAACAGGCCTAGTAGAGGCCATGAGTCCCAAAAGCACTCTGAGAAATATTCACATTCCAATTCCCATGAATACAAAAGGCGTGATGCTTACAGCAAGCATGACAGACAAATTGATGAGAATGATAGGAATTACCAACGGTCATCCAGGTATGCAAGGAATGAGAGGAGTTCTGACTATACAAGAGTTGAGAGACTATCTGGAAGATACACCGAGATTCCAGAGGATAGGATCAAGGATAAGAAGGAAAGAGAGTATGATAAAGGTTTTGAAAAAATTGATGCCCGAAGAAAGTTAAATCAGCATTATGATTCAGAGCAGGACCGTTATAGGAAGAGAGAATCACACGACTACAGAAGTACCTATCACAGGAGCCCCCCAGTTTGTAAAAATGATACTGCAAGTAGCAAAGAGCACCATGCAAAGGAGGACCATAAGAGGAAATATCATGAAAGGGAAGATGAAAAACGTGAGAGAAGAACTTTGTTTAGTCCACAAGAAAAAAATGTAGAAGAAGCCTCTATAAATGTAGACAAGAAAAATCAAAATTCTCCATCAAGAGAAGTCAAAGATGGTCCAGCAACACATGGTTAGTGCTTCATGGAATCTGTATATTCACTTCCTATGTTTCTGCATGCATTGCCCACGTTATCTGCCAGACTGTTGGCAATTAATCTAAATTTGACTACTTTGTAGATGAAGTGCCATTGTCTAGTTCTGAACCTGTTGGTGAGACCAATTCTTCAAACAAGAATGCTGAAGCTGCTAACACTGTTGGTTCAGCAAAATTTGCTGCCATGAAAGCTGCTGAACTGGGTAAGTATTCTAGTTTTATAATAATTGCTTGGAATATTTTCACAACATTAATCTG
This sequence comes from Curcuma caesia, assembly GCA_037834155.1. Taxonomy (NCBI): domain Eukaryota; kingdom Viridiplantae; phylum Streptophyta; class Magnoliopsida; order Zingiberales; family Zingiberaceae; genus Curcuma; species Curcuma caesia. The sequence continues at coordinate 4,836,857 of JBBMKF010000002.1, read as the reverse complement.
CTTGGTCATTTTAATATCCTCAATTTTTTTAAGTGCATCCAATGTATGACAATGACTTAAGTCCATTTGATTGGTTATCAAAAGCTTTTATTCAAGTGGCGGGGTCACATTGTACATAGACATAATGGTGTATTGAACTCAACTTCAAGGCGTTTGGATATTTATTTTAATTAGCATACAGCATTTAGAATGCAACTTTTTCTTGGACCATGTTTAGCTTCCATGATTAGTTGCAAAATTTCAATTAATTCAACCCCCTCACCATGCTTACTTACCTTCATACTTTTGCAGTGAATAAGAACCTCGTAGGTTTTGGAGGGGTTGGATGCTTGTCCACTGACCAAAAGAAAAAGCTACTTTGGGGTAACAAAAAGGACTCTTCTCAAGAGGTATTTCATGTTTTGACTTCATTGACAAATTGTTGATTGAGGTTGTTATCCTGATGCATCTCGTTTTACTTGCAAATGCTTCAGTCCTCCAGTAGCTGGGACCTTCATCTGTTTTCAGACCAGGAGCGACAGGAAAAGTTCAACAGACTCATGGTAATCTCTAACCGTTCTCTTTTTGCAAGTAGTCGTCAGAACCTCTATTTATCTCTTATGTGACAAGAGTGTCTTCAATCTGCAAAACGATTTACCGGAGAATCTCAATCCCATACTAACACATTTTTAGAGTCTGAGGTTGCCTTTGTGGCTATGGCCAATTGTAGGGTGTGAAGGGCAATGCGGCTCCAGACGTCAAAGCTTTGACAGAAAAGGATGGAAGCCTCCAAGCGAAAAAACGGGAGGAGCTCGACACCGACTTGGAGAAGCAATATACGGCAGGCCTTCGTCGAAGAGATGGTCGAACAGTTGGTCTTGGATTGTAATGAAATTTCCGTACCCTCTTTTAGAATGGACACAAACAACATGTGTGTTGAAGATCTCGACGAGCTTGCTTGTTTGTGAAATTGTCAGTTCCATGATGCTGGGTTCTAAAATAGAAACTATACATTTTGCCCCTTTTTGTGCTTTTATGTGGAGCATGCTGCGAGTATTTTTCATCAAGGTTGCCATTTTGCTGTGCAAATCGGAAACGGATTCTTAACCTCATTTTCGTTTATGTTATATATATATATAGAAATTATACATTTTGCCACTCTTTTGTGCTTATGTGGAGCATGCTTCGAGTATTTTTCATCCAGGTTGCCATTTTGCTGTGCAAATTTGAAACGGATTCTTACCCTCATTTTCGTTTATGTTATATATATATATATAATATGCTGTTCTCTTGTACACACATGGTGTGCGTTGGTAGCATTTATAGCTGTCTCAGACAATTATTGTAATTCAGAATAAGAGAATGTTTAGTAAATTACTTAAAGACTTAAGGAAAAGAAATCCATAAGGTTTGTACTGATATGAAAAACTTCAATATGATAATATAAGGTATAACATATATTCTCAATTTTAAAAGAAAAATATACATACATACAAATGTAAAAACAACTAAAAAATTAATAATACAGATTTTATAGTCAAATCTATACTCCCCAACATTATGATTTAACTAAGCAGTTGAAAAGTAGCTTTAGATTTCTTTCAATATCAATTATTTTTTCTAATTGATGACTAGAGGTACTAGCTTTTCTATCTAATAAATTGTCCAATTAGGATGTTGTATTGTGTTGAAGGTTTCTAAGGGAAGGACTAGTAAATGTTTCAGTTTAGGTTTGAGTTGGTCTTGTAAGACTCATTTTGTATAAGTCAAGAATGAATATGTTTTTGGTTGTCTTGTAAGAATAATATTTCCTATTGATAGCTTACTTAAGTTT
>JBBMKF010000002.1:4743020-4759449 GCA_037834155.1 Curcuma caesia | reverse complement strand
AGTTTCGTTTGTTTTATGAAAAATATATTCTAAGATAAATTTTATTAGGAAAATTAATGATTTATTTTTTTAACAATGATACAAATAAATTTTTCCACTTTTTTTTTATATATTTCCACTACCACCATTTTTAAAATATAGAAACTTGAGTTGGATATACCTCATAATTACTATACATGGAATGCACGTAAGCATTTTCGAAAGAATACTTGTATCAAGAACCATTACATCATATCATTTCCTGCTGCTGCAGTTGCAAGAATTAATAATGGGTCTATTAAGAAATGGCTTGGAAGGTGTAGCAGCTAAAGCAACTGGATATCTGGATTAATTAATATTTTCTGTCAAAAGGTGGAATCTGTCACTTTAGCGGCTCCATACGGTCGACTCCATGACCATTTATGAGGAAGTAAATCGAGAAATTGCAGTTGATCACGACGCAGGAGGGTATTGTTTGACTTCGTCAGGATTCGAACCCTTACTCTTTTTTGCAACTCTGTTGCATTGTAACTAACTCAGCTATGATATCTAGATTAATATCAATGTTTATAGGAGGTGATCTTGGTGATTCTAGTATATGGCTCGATACATACATGTATATTTATCTTATTTGTTATACTCAGCTGTAATATAATTTTAAAAATTATAAATTAATTATATATATTATAAATATTATTAATATTAATATTATTAATTTTAATAATATTTATTTTAAAAACTAAATATTATATTAATTTAATTAAAAAGTATCTAAAATTAAATTAAGGATAATAAATAAATATTAAATTAGGATATATATTAAAATCTTCAAACAAATAAATTTTTGTTATATTATTTAAGATTGAATGTAACTATATTTTATTTTATATAATTTTAATTAATCAAGCAATGGTGTCGATGAATAATAGCATAAATTTTGTTTGGAATGTGACGGAGAAAGCGCATGGGTTATTTTGTTTTCGCCGAGATTTAATATCTACGCAAAAATAGAATGGACACCTCAACTCAAATAAACAGGACGAGATTAATATGTCGAAATATTACATAGAGACTCATGTCTCTTGCCCCAAGTATCGATGCATATAAAAGTACGTAATTGATCGATATTAATTATACAAGCAAATTTTAAAAAAGAAACACAAATTAAGAAATTAGGAAACAATTTGAACTAGATGATTGATTCAGTGGAGGAGGAAGTAACCAAAGAGAAGCGGCGCAGAGAAGGCGGCGATAGCAGCAGCAGGCGCAGAGACGGAGGCGCTAGTGGCTCCGGATGCAGCAGGGCCGGGAGCAGGAGCTTCCGCCGCGGCGGCCTTCTCTACCAATGAGGAGGAAGCCACGACGAGGGCCACCAGGGCCACGGCGAAGAGCCTGAGCTTGAGAGCAGCCTCCATTGTAGAGAAGAGAGGGATCGATCGGATTGGCCTGCACGTTGTTTTGAAGTGAAGGAGGGGAGGGGAGGGGAGGGGAGGGGAGGGGAGGGGTTTAAATAGCAGGCAGGCGACGTGAAATCCAAATCTAACAAAAGAAGCTTCAAATATAGAATTTGAGGGCTTAATTAATGGATGCCAAATCATTTTGGAACAAAGTCTCCGTTGACTTTTCCAAATGTTTTTGGCCTTGAGTTAATTTGGTTGGCTAGGCGTCAGAATAGTAGTCGATTCTGAACAAATTAAGGAATGGTAGCAGATGAAGTTAAGTTTGGTTGCATTCAACTATGATTACCGGTGTTCAAATTCTATCTAACATATATAAAAAAAAGCAAGTGATACATTATAAATTGAGTATTTAAATTTCATATTTATCAAAATGCATATTTATTTTTTATTATATCTCTCCGGTTAATATTAACAGTGGATTGGTGATGTAGAATTTGCTATACGGACAGTCAACTGTTGTAATCGATTGCTAAATTTTCTATACTTCATTTATGAACTCTGATCGACTGTCAAAAACTTATAATTGTAAGTGCAATGAGCTTGATTTAAAATATTTTTAAGGTGTCTAAAATTTAATATCCTCATCTTAATACTCCAATCTATGTTTGAGAGTATAATTACTTTGGCTTCTGAGGCATAGCTGAGTTGGTTACGATGTAGCAGAGTTATAGAAGAGGGTAAGGTTTCGAATCTTGACGAAGCTAAACAATACTCTCCTGCGTCATGACCAACTATAGTTTCTCGATTTACCTCCTCACAGATGGTCGTGGGGCCGACTATGTGGGGCCGCTAGCGGATTCCACTTTTTGCAGAAGAATAATATAATTACTCTGAGTACAAAGAGTGCAATGAATTTAGTTTAAAGTATTTTTTATATGTTTAAGATAATTAATGAGTTTTATCAAAATTTATTGATGATTTAGAATTTTAAAATCGTAAAATGGTCTGAACTAAAGAAGCCTTGAAATCCTTTGGTGGTCTTGATAAGTGAGTATGATAAGCTTAGGTCCTCTAATGCGCTCTTGATAAAATATCTCAAAGATTCTAACTCTCTATTTAGGCTATGAAATCAATGTTTGAGGGCATGGTTATATTGAAGAGGATGCAAGGAGTGTAATAAATTTGATTTAAAGTGTTTTAGATCTGTCTAAGGTCATTAATGAATTTTGATTAAAACTCGTTGATGACTTTATAGTTTCCAGAATTTTAAAATCTTGATATTACTACAAGAAAATTGCCATATACCCACGGTAAATTTTAGCTACGCATATACAAATTGTAGGTAAATATAACATATAACCACAGATATATGACATCGTCACTATAAGTTATAGGGACAGATATCAATACTGTAGCTATTGGATATATATAGCTACACTTATATTTTACTGTTATTATAATTTTTTTTACTGTAGGTATAAGTAGCATATACCTATATTTATATGTACCATCACTATAAGTAAAAAAATATAATATTTGAAAAAAAGATGACTGGTTCTGTGACTTTGACCAGCGTGACGTGAGGAAATGTGTGGAGGAAATTAATACAGAAATAGAAACCCATACAACAAGAGATATTTTTTTATTATTATACAGAAATAGAATAATAAATATATAAAAATAACATAAATTCACATACGCACCTACACTAGAAGTGTAAATGAGCCAAATTGCTCATGAGTTATTCGAGTCTCGATTCGAAAAAAAAATTCGTTTGAGTTCATTATAAATTATAATTTCTAAATACAAATATTTCAATATAATATATATTAAAAATTAAAATTTTCATATATATATATATAATTTATATTACAACTCAAAAATATTTTTTAAAAAACATTTGGAATGATACATTTTTTTTAAATAAAAAAATCTAAAATTTTTTATTACTTTTAGAATTATATTTCAAAATTTTAAATATTTTTTAAAATTTTAAAATTATTTAGAAAATTTGATCGATTAGAATTTAAATAAATTATTGATACAAATTTAAAAAATTTAAATGAAATATTTTTTACTTTTTTTACTTTAACTTATTTATATTTTTATTTAATATAAAAAATAATAAGAAGAATATAAATTTATGTATTATAATTATATTTAATATATAAAATCCCTGCGCGATCTCGATCTCAAATTTCCAAATGAAAAATTTCCAAATTTCCCTGCGCGATCGATCTCAAATCTCGCTGCGTTCTCCCTTCTGCCCCATCGCGAACGACCTTGTTCTTCGCGATTTCTTCCTCGATCAAGAGTAGCTTCCACAGTCTTTGGTATCTTCCACAGCCTTCGGTAATCTAAGGCCAGTCTTCTCCCAATTTCTTCCTCGATCAACAGTAACCTCCAGAGCCTTCGGTATCTTGTTCTTCGCTGGCGCAGTGAGCCAGCCTTCTCCTCTCCCTGATTTGGAGTAGCGACCTCGGGATTCGACGCAATTCACCGATCGAGCGCATCTTTTTCCCCGATCCAAAGTACCGTCAAGGAATCCCAGCCGCAAGAAGAAGAGTTGAAATTCTTCTTCTCGTATTACGTTTTGGCTTGTTTTTTTTTGTTTCAATATAAAATATGATGCTGCTAGTTATTGTTATGAATTATAATTTGTTTACTTGTCATTGTAAATTTACTATATTATACTTTGCTAGATATATGTGTTAGTCATTATAAAATTCTTCTAATGTTGCTTGTCTACTGCTTAGGTTCTATCCAGTGAGTTGACCACCTACCCCTTGAGCCACTTATAAAAACCTTGGTAACTAGCTTTGTAGTTAATGATAAATATCTAAAATTGGTGTGAACAGGTATATAGGAGAGGTTTAAAGCAATAAACTCACACAATGAAGATATCATACTTCAAATACCTCCAAGAAGAGTGACTTAAAGGGTAATTAACAAAGATTAAGAGAGTAGATTAGTACGTAGACTAAGAGAAGAGTTAAGATAGATGAGCAAGAGTGAGTGTGTGAGACTTGCACTGCTCAGCATGGGCTGTAGGCCATCTATCAGGTGGAATGGATGAAATATATTTTAGGGACATTTTTGTTGTGTCCCCTGTATTTGAGCTGACATTATGATGGAGTACGTATTTCTTGCTTCAAGTGAAAACAAACCTTAGTCCCCTGGTCATCAGTTCTTTTTTCTGCATTGCCATTGTACTTTTGTTGGATCTCAAATTAATTTTTGTCTTAACATGCATTCTTTTTCTCTCCCTCTTTAACTTTGAAACATACAATTAATGGAAACCTGTACAAGTTATAGATTCTGAAAATGCTAAAACATTTTGTCTACTAATAAAAAAAGTAACAGACAATTTTTTTTAAAGTTCTCTTGTAAAAATATCAAAAATTTAAAAAGTTATTTATAAATAAATTAATTTTAATTAAAATTAATCCTTAACTTAATTAGGAAACTAATTAAATGAATCTATTTAACTTCATTTATAGCTAATTAAATTAATCATTAGAGTTCAAATATACTGGCCCATTAACCCATAAGTTCACATAAAAACTCAGCCCATTTAGGATGTAAAATTAAAGGCTTATTGGATGCGGGTCGGGTTAACCCGAAACCCGTTAAGAAATCCCTCAGATCGCGATTCCTTCCTCAAGCCCGACCGCGACTCTTTTCTCTTCTACTTCTTGTCTTCGCTTCCGATCGCGCTCCTTCGCGATTGTGCCGACGCCAAGGGGAATCGCCAGCGACTAGGGGCTTCGACCGCCGGGGGTTTGGTCTTCGCCGGAGGTTGATTGGAATCTGTTGGCGGCGGTGATTGGCGCGAGGCAACGGTGGATCGGAGGGGGAAGATCGACGGTAAGCTTGGCATTTCCGATTTCGTGTGGTTTTCATGTGAGATTCCCTCGGATGTATGGCATTGATATGCTCTCCGGCTGGTGGAAACATATTGATGAAGGAATTAGAGGGGGTTCGGCCGCAAGAGAGGAAACGATTCTGATCGGCGGCGAAGCTGGATTTAGGGCACGATCGGCCCTATTGGAGGTGAGTTCTTCCCTTGATTTTGATTAAGCTTTGTTCAGCAATAGATGGTAGGTTGATTTTGGGTTTTTGGGTGCTGTCCTGTTCTGTCCAGATGGAATGAAGATCGGGTTGGGTATCTGTTCGATTGGGTTGCTGATTTGTTGATTTCTATTGGAATGGTTGGAGCTAGGTTTTAGTACAGGTTTCGGTTATGGACTTATCTGTTGAGGATTTGGATTTTTGGGGATTTGATTGATGCTGTGCTTGGTTAGGATTGTATAGTGATTGGTTTGGCAAATTGATGGAGCTAGGTTTATTGTAATGGGATAGATTGTACTATTCTATAGGATTCTGTTGATGTTGGAATTCGATTTGGTATTTGCTGTTTGGGGATTTGTGGAGCTAGTTGTTGAGATAGTTATTGATCTATTAGATTAGGTTGTAGTTAGGTTAATTAGGTTAGTTAGGTTAATTAAATTAGTTTGATGTGGGATCCGGTGGATTTGTTCTATTAGGGTTCTTGTTTTTGTATTTCCTCCTCACTATTTTTTTTCCTTTTCTGTTTCTGTTATTCTCGTGCCAGTCAATCAGGCACATGTCAGTCTCTTTGGAATTTAATCTTGCTGCTATTTGTACACCTCATAGTGATTATGTTTCAATTTTTTGGACTAACTTTATATGCAGGCTGAAACAAGCGTCAAGATGCAAGACACTGATAAAGAAACATTTGACTTGGGACTGTTTGTTGGGGAGTTGACTTTAGATGAAGATGCAAGCAGGTTCTTTTTTAAGTATCCTTTATCTCGTTAGAGTATTTCAAACCTATAACTTTTTTGGTGGATGTGAATGTTTCTTGGACATCTTTTGAGAATGATTAAAAGCATACTTTTTGTATTTGAATGCTAGACATGGTGAGCTATATTGGTCATTTTAAAACTTATTTCAAATTACTTTAAAATCACTTTGTCTTTCACATAACCATCCATGCACTTTGGTGCTTGTATATTAGATATATAGATTGCTCAATCTTCATCTATCTTCTTAATATATACATTTTTTTTACAGCTCAGTTAATCTGCTTAATTGTTTCTTTATTGCATTTTCTAATTATCGTTTGAGTATCTAAATGCTTTGCTTTTTTCTTGAATTACACCATTTTGAGAGTTTTCAATGGACATAATTAAAAGTTTAGGACTAGGATTAGCATGGCATAGCCAACAATCGAATAGGAAATCTTTAACTTTACAAATTTTGCTCTTGTCTGAAGCTAGGAACTCAAAGATGGATGAAAAAAATGTTAGCAGTCGAAGAACATAGCCAGTGACTGAAATAGGAGAAATTTTGAACTTTGACAGATTTTTTCTTAAATTTGAAGTTAGGAACTCAAAAGCTGAGTAACTTGTGGCTTCTAGAAGAAAGTAGTGGAGATATTTTCTTGATGTTAAAGGATTGCACATATTCTTGTGAATAGAACCAATGAGGCTGAATGTAGTGTATGAACTGATAAGGTTATAATGTTGAAATTGATTCCACCTGTTTGATTTGGTACTAAACTCCTCACACGACCACACAATTCTAATTTCCTTGTGATATGTAGTTTTTGATTAATTAATTTTCTGCCTAGCATGAGTATGTGTATTTTGTAAGTTATGATCTACTATGTTATACTTATTTTGAACATGTTCCTCTTTATTAGAGTTCTATGTTTCATTTATTAAATCATGGTGTTCCATGTTAAGCTTACCCTGAACTTGTTCCTCTTGATTGGAGTTCCATTCTATGATTAAATTATTTCTTTGTTCAGTGATGATATTTCTTTGGAGGGATTGCAAGAAGAACTTGAAGAATGCAAGAATGACAAAGTAACTATCACCTTTATCTTAAAAGTTTAAGAATTAAATACTTAGAAATATGGGGCTGTAGGATAGCCAGATCATGATTTATACATTTGTTATAAACATGATAAATTGTTAGGGCCATCTCAATTGTACTGCCTGCTGCTATATTTCTTTGATTGTTAGTGATTCATGATTTTTGTAAAATGTTTGTAGTTGAATTAGAAAAATTTGTGAGCTTTGTAAAATGTTTGTAGTTTTACATAGCCTTTTTTAATCTTTTTTTGTTTTTGCAGAAAGCTTGGTTGTTTCTTTTTTTTTCTATAATGTATAAGTCAAGTAATTCTGTGTATAATCCTTTTGTCTTATGTTGTTGACCCGATTTTAATTTGGATATCAGTTGAACATGCAATTGTGTTTGTTATCAAAAACTATGTTTCCAAACTCTTTCCTGTTCATATGAAAACATTTTTACACTTGATTTTACAAATAAAATTATCTAAAAGTTCATAAAGTGTATTCACACACACACACACACACACACATATATTCGCAAAAACAGTAGAAAAACACGCAGAAACCAGATCAAGATTCAGTTACAGTTGTTTGCCTCATGCCAGTTGAATTTCGTTGCTTATGTTTTTTTTGTCAATAGAGTAAATGTCATATGTATGTTTGATTGTGCCTGGCATTTAGTTTAGTCAAAGTAGCATTTGAAATACTGAATCTAACATGAATCTGAATCCACTAAGGGCATATTTACTTTCTGAATACATAGTAGTTAGGAGGTGTAGGCACAAAGCTGACATGCTTGTCATGATCCCGAAAACCCAATTTGAATCACGTTTCAGCTTTGACATGTTTAATTTCAGGTTTGGGCTTGTATAAGCCTAAAAACCCAATTTGAACCACTTCAAGGGAATGAGATTTATCAAAAAGCGAGTCATCAAAAATAATGTACAATGATTTATGAATCTTTGGCCGATGCTACCAAACATTTTTGAAACCATGATGCCACTTTATATATACCTGAATTTGAGATAGCAACTGTTAGAGAAATGGTGGCCCACTAAATGAGAAGACTCATAAAACATAATGTAACACGGTTTTGAATGCGGCTACCAATTAAACCCTCAGGGCAACCCTATACTCTAATAGGGTGCTGGTTCAAATGCACATATCTAGGTTAAACCTACATGAGCTTAAGATAGGTAGAGGCAGACAAAGATTTGATAGTCAATATAATAATCTACCCATAAGCTATAATATAATATTTGCAGAACCTTAAGCTCATTCAGTAGTATAAAAACCAGAAAAACCTGATAAAATCTTGGAAAACCCAATAAAACCTGGAAAATGGAAAACCTAAAATCTTCTCTGACCCCAAATATAAAGATCGAGATTTTTTTTAAAAAAATTTATCTTATCCTTTTATTTTCATTCTATTTTTATTTTATGGTCTGGTTCTGAGTTCTTTCCCTGATCAAGTTTGGTTTTTTCTTAAAATCTGTCCCAGAATGACCTGTGCCCACCCTTAATCATGACGATTAAGAAATTGGACAAATAAATGCGCTTTCCTCAAAGCAAATTGGAATATACTTGCAAAAATATATTGAGTGGTCAATTCTACAGCAATCTGGATGTTAGTCTATTATCTGGCCGTATAGCATTTGTTTGTATTAGGGTCAATTACCTAGATTATAGTAGTCATCAATAACATTACTTTTTTTTCCAAGTTGTTCATTTTATGAATTAAATTTATTTATTCTTGTTTGTGTGCTTTCCTTTTCCTTTAGCTAAATATTTATAATTCTACTTTTTTCCTTTAGCTACATATAATTATCTTCATAATTGACTCTTCTACAGGAAGTCGCCAATATACTTTCTAAGGGCACAAAACTACGAGAATACACAAAAGGTGTTGAGAACAATGTACGCCAAGTTGAATTGGACTCGATTCAGGTTGGTATATTTGCTTGCAGAGCTTTATAAGCCTTGTGACTTTTAAACTGAATTTTATGGAGTAAGAAATATTTGAAAAAAATGATGATCTGGCTAGGATTTTTTTTTTTGGTGAAAGATCAGTAACATGAATTTTATTAAAAATTATAAATGCTCATATATGTAAAGAAACTATACTTTTGGCTTGCTATATGTAAGGGATGATATTTTTTTATTTTGTAAATGGAAGTTTGACATATTTAAACTAATAGGCTGAGATACAATTAAGAAAATATTATCTTAGGCTATTGCATTGAGAGTGACAACATAAGAAGGAGGTTTCATTTCCATCTTGTATAAAAAATCTTTTCTGCTTTAACATTTATAGGACTGTAGGGGATGCAGATTGAGCTTGAATTCAAGGAAATTACTGTTTTGTTAACTTATCTTTTTTATTAGTTGCAATATATATAAACATGGTTGCATATAAATTTGCCCAAGATGAATGACATTGTTAAGAAAATATTATCTTAGGCTATAGCATTGAGAGTGACAACATTGAAAGTGCATATTTTCTCTAATAGGTTGAGATGTAGTTAAGAAAATATTATCTTAGGCTATAGTATTGAGAGTGGCAACATAAGAAGGCGGTTTCTTTCCCATCTTGTATAAACTCTTTTCCGCTTTAATATTTATAGGACTGTGTAGGGGATGAAGATTGAGCTTCGAGAAAATTACTTTGTAAGATTGTCTTATTTATTAGTTGTAATATATATAAACATAGTTGAATATAAATTTGTCCAAGGAATGTCATTTTTAAAGGTATTGAGCTAATATGGTCATTACTGCAGAGGGTTTAGTCCTATATTGGTGTCTTAGATATAGTGTTTCTATTGTCTTATGTAGCTTATTTATTAGTTTCAATATATACAGACATGGTCATGGTTTGAAATCTCGTACCTTGCTAGGCGAAACAGTTGAAACGTATTGTTCTGATAAATTATCAAAACTCGATACTACTCTACGTCTAGCCAATCTCTCCTGTGCTGGTGTATCATCGATGAGTATATATATATATTGTAGTTGGCCTCCATATAAGATAATCTCAAAATCATAGTGTTCTAGATGGAAAGCATATAATTTATCTTTTTCTTTTCCTTCTTTATTTCTTTCCTCCGTCCACATCTAATTTGCCACTGACACCATATATTGAAACGTCTATATAATATTGAAATAGTATCGTTCTAATCAAAAACCAAAACAAGGGATTGAGATTTTGAACCTTGGACATGGTTGCACAAAATTGGTCCAAGATGAATGGATATTGTTAGAGGTATTAGGCTAATAGGGTTATTTGTGTATCGGGTTTAATATCGGTGTGTTTATATATATATGTATAATATAATATTTTCTTTTCTATAAAATTTTATATGGTTTTTAAGGTTAGGGTTTTCTAAAGAGGTATTCCCCTTAGGAGAGGTTGAAGCCAATGAAAGTGGAGTCTCCTCCCCCGAGACACTCTTCTCTTCTCCCTCTCTCTCATCTGTGTGAAGCATGCTGCCTGCTGCCACTTTCATCCTTTCATGGAGGCACCGTGCCAATGTTGTTGCATGCTCACAAGTTGGCATCACTCTCCTTGTGAATCCCTGAAGTCATCTCTTCATGGCACATGCGGCCTCCTGGTGACTTAGTCCTTTGCCTTCCTCGGTGCAGACACCACATTGCCTACTTCCATGCACCGCCGCTATCCAGGATTAGCTCAATGTTTAATGCTTCTTGGGAGGCCCTGCATCTCTGCCAGCCTTTATCAGTTAGTGTGATATCGTGCTTACAGCTCTCTCAGGATTTCTTTGTCTTTCTTGCATTAGTGCTGCTTTTTGGCACGCCAAACATGCCCTTGCAGTCTCCAGAACACCAGATCTGTTGGCATTCCCAGAGCACTCACCAGTGGCTCTTGCATTCCCTACTTCTAAACCTCACACTTCCCTGGGAATGATTACTCCATCATCCCAACCTATGATGCTGTTCAACATTCCTCACCTCGACATCAATTCTGCACATTAAATTGCTTGCCTTCCATCATATCATGAAGACATATTTGCCTCTAGTTTCCCTCATTTGCGAATCTCCTTCCCCATCTCTTACTCATCTTAATGTTTGGCAGCTGCGACAGTCCCATAGATTCACAGTGCTATCTGCTCCTGGTTCCTAGCAGAAATTGGAGCCAACTTTGCTTTTCTTCCTGGAGAATTCAATTTCTTCTTGGAACTCTAGATTCCAATCTCATGCCTTCTCTTTCTTTCCGAATTTTTCAGATCATCCCAGCATCAATGTTCAATCAAATTTATTCATCTCGATTGTTTAGATCAAACAAGATTATCCTTTCTTCCCCTTTCTTACCTTTTCAGTTGCTTGCTTGCTGATGGGTCTAGCAATGGCTTCTTTCTTCTTTCAATAGTTTCTTGTCTTGTCCAGGTTGTGTCACTAAGGTGAGTTTGTGGTGATGTCTTCCTTACGTTGTTCATTGTGTTTCTGCACTGCAGTTTTTTTTCTCAACAGTGTTTTGCTCCCTTTTTTTTCAGTACATCTTGTTCTATCCAGTAAAGACTTTAACAGAGAAATGTAATATTCTCAGTTTGCTGTTTCTAGCAAAGCATCAATGTGTGTTTTCAATCTTGCTAGTTAAGACATGGACATATAAAAATCCTGTTCTCAGTCTGCTATTTCTAGTAAAGGGTCAAGATAAGAATCGTCTTTCCTCGATGACCCCTTGAGTTTTTTCCTTTTCTGTTAGTTAATTACATGTCAGCTATCCCTTTCCTTTTGTGCCACTTTAGTAAAAACCCACTTAGAGAGATTTATTCTTTTGATCTCTCGTCATCCTTGTTTCACTTAATCCTCTCTCTTTGTATTCACTTTCTTATATAATGCTCTGTATGAGGACAAGCATTTTTTTGGATGTGCGTTGATCTGAGATTGAAGGGAACATCAACTGCATGCTCTGCCAATTATTTCCAAAGCTTTGCTTTGTGTTTTCATTTTCGTGCCCATGTTTTTAGTTTATATTGCCTAGATTATATTTTTGCTTATGAGAGCTTTTTCTAGTTTATGTAACAAGTTGGATATTGATAGTATCTATGGTCTAGCCTGAGAGTAGTATCAAAGTAAATAAGTAATTATGTTGATAGAGTTGTTGGTGTATGGATTTGATAAGCAGGACTTTGTTGGACTAACTAAATTCGTTTGTGACATTAGGCTACAATTTTAAAGCACTTTGTTCATCCCCATTTTTCATCACTAATTGTTTCTCATGACTCTGCTACCTGCAGCTATCCTTGATTACCTAATCTTCCATTTGTTGGCCTTTCTCATTAAAGTGCCCTGGCATAATACTTGTTCAACAACCTGCTTTTGAGGTTGAATTTCTTTATTTTCTGCTTTCTTTGGACCATCTCCCTTTTGTGAATGTCATTATTCAATATGGATAAAAGGAAGTTTTCAGTGGATTTTGTGGCTAATTTTCTTGTGATACAGCTTGGCCTCAGGTATTTCAGTCCCTTTTGAGCTCAGATCTACTGGATTGTAAATGTAGTTTTTTTGCTATAATAATCTTCTTTCTTCTAATGGAAAACTAAGCTAGAGTGAATTTGAATTTGTGCAAATGTCACCAACAGTTTGAATATATGTCACTAAGAATTGTGCCTTTCACATAATATCATAATATAGACATTGGATAGGCATGCATTTACCACATTATATCATAATATAGCCTACATCTGTTGCACTTTCCTTGCAGTGGAAGGAAAAGCACACAATCCATTCGTGTCGTCCTTCTCTGTGTAATGAGGAGGTGCTGGAATTGCTGGTAGCATTGAGCTGGAGGACTTAACTGAACTGGAGAAGAAGATCTTCTGTCTCTTTTGTGTCTCTCCTCTCTCTTTTCTCTTTTGGGAGAATTTTGAGAATTGAGCTTGCTTATTTGATAGAGCTCATGTCAATTTGGTTGGTTGTCAATCTTTCTGAGTTCCTGGTGTTTATCTGGATTGTTAAAATTTGCTCGAGTCCCTAAATGTTTGAGAACCATGCTATTATCTTGTATTCTTTTTCCTAATAATTTAAAGCTCCTAATTCTGCATAGAAGCTGTTGATTTACTAGTTGTCGCATTCTGACTTTGCTACCTTGTGCCTTACTGCATACAATCTGGTTGCATAGCCCTCGTATTTCTGCCTGTATTTTTTGTGTTGTCCACTGTGTTATCATAAATGTCTTCATTAACAGTCAACATATGCAACAGTAGCATTAATTATGCCATTTAGTTGCTAATTTTTTTCTGATTGCATTACTTAAGTTAAAATTGTTTGTATCTTTTGTGTTGTTTCAGGATTATATTGCTGAGAGTGATAACTTAGTCTTACTACATGATCAAATTCGTGATTGTGACATCATCCTATCACAAATGGAAACAATTCTTAGTGGCTTTCAGGTATGAATGTTTTCCTAGTTGAGCTGTAGGATTATTTGAAGACCTTGTGGGGTTGATAAATATCTTGTACAGTCCTCTTTCTGGAGATAGTTTGTTTTTTGTTATTTTTTTCTGGGTGTTCTTTCTGTGGTGATAAGCACTTTGAAATAGACATGCCACCTACGTTTCTGATTTCCACAGATAATATCAGATTAATGATGCTTTTCTGGTTATAAATTTTTTTTATCTGTAGTAGACCGGTTATTACAGTTAGCTGATTGACTTGTACGAACCACTATTGTCATGAAAAATTATTAAATAAGGAAGACTTAACTGATTGCTTATTATTAGTTATTACAATTTCCTGTTAAAACTGTTGTTCTTGGTATTGACTCTCAAAAAGTTCAAACAAGTACGGAATTGGTGTTTCAAGGAAGTGCTGAAGAAGAGACCATAGATGTGAGGTGATGATGTGGCAATCCTTTGCCATTCCTTATCTTACGATGGAAAGGAATGTGATGTCTTTCTTGATATGGGTGAGATGGCAGTGAGACTTTATGCATTACTTTTAGGCCATGTTACATGTAAATTGAAAGAAAGGAATTAAAGAGAAAGGAAATAGTGGATTCAAGGAAGGAAGGGAGAAAAAGGAAACATAGCAAAGATTTGATTATTTCCAATTAGAGGGTCCTCCTCTACCTGTTTTACCTCAAGTAATTAAGGGATTTCTGCTTGGATTCCCTTGAAATTGGATCCCTTGCTACAAAAACCACCAAAATCATCCCAAGTAAATGGAACCTTAGTTTTTACTTGAAAGATTCAAAATAAGTTGAATGAAGGGGGAAAGTTTAGCTAAATTTGTTCGGTAGCCCTGTTCTACCTAAATATATTATTCATTAATGTTACATTTTAGTCCCTATAATATATGTTATTTACAATAGATCTTAGTATTTTATTTTGTCCCTAACACTTCCCCTTAAGCTGGCTCAAAGATATAATAAAAATCTAGTTTTGTTATAAATCTAGGATTTCTCAATAAGGATATAGTAAATCTGCTAACTTATCAAACAAATTATGTGACAACGTCATTGAATTGTTCTTTCTCTTTGAGGCAGTGCCAATATTATTTTGTTCTCCTATAGAACACTAGATTTGAGGTCATATGCATGGTAGTTTGCTTCTCATAATACAATTTTATTGGCACTTTAGGAGGTTATCTCCGAAATTATTGAAAGAACATAGCTTGATGTGGATCTCCTATCTATGGTAGATGTACCTAGTCAATACTAGTGTACCCATAACCTAAAGGTGACCTTAATTTTAAAATTTTGATATATGAGATCTTTCCCTATAGCATTCTTCGGCTGTAGTAGAATTCTCAAGGTTGCTTTCAAATGATCATGGCACGAGACCTTAAGGAACATTTCATGCTATTGGAAATGCTATTTGGTCATGGAACGGTGAGGTATTTCAGTTTTTCAATGTCTTTAGTACTCTCCCAGATTAGACAATGACTCCTCTTGTCCTGGAATCGATTTGACATCAGGATCTATTAGTTTAGCTCCCAACATGCTAATTTTGTCAAGCTTATCAAACACTTATTTCCAATGGGAGATATAAATGTTCGCCCTGAGTGAGCCTCCTTTATAACAAGAAAATATCTCATGTCTGAAAGTGTTGATGGAGATAGACTTTCAATCTCGTAAAATTCTATCAATTATAATAATATCGTTTGAAAGAGAGCCTTGGCACAACGGTAAAATTGTTACTGTGTGACCTGAAGGTCACAGGTTTGAGTCTTAAAAATAGTCTTTTTCAAAGCAGAATAAGACTGCTTACAATAGACCCTTCTTTGGGACTCTGTATTGACGGGAGCTTTATGCATCGAGTTGTTGATATAACCGTTTTTCGTCGTACTACGATTTCAATTAATTATCAAGTTTCAACCAATAATGTAGTATAGAGTTAACTTGAATCGTCTCTCAAGGACCCAATATAATGTTTGCAATCTTTAAATCTAATGAAATTTTGTATGATGTGAGAAAAATAAAAAAACTAAACTAATGCATGTTTTGGGGGGTTTAGATGCTCGAAACAATAAAAACTCAACTATCTACTTCCTCCTAATAGTCCTAACTATCCGGAATCGAAATTTCAGTTAATTACAATCCAAACATGACTAAGAAACAATAACAAACAGAATTAAATAAAAATGAACAACATGAACAAAACATGACATATTTGAAATGAAACATGATAGAAATTTTTGCTAAGCAATTTAACAAACTACTTGCATTCACAAAGACATAATTCAACAAACTATAACAAAGTAAACTGTAAGGGAATAACAAGTAACAAAGTAAGAACTGTAAGGGAATTAAATTAACATCAAAAGAAAGCGCAATCAAACAAAAGGAAGCTGTAAATTGCTGAAATTTGTTGTGAGATGTGCTGTCCACTCGTGCAGGAGGAAATGGGGGGCTGCTTGGCTCTATCCGACTGGCTGGAGCTTCCACTAGCTGTGGCGTGAGGGCGTTAGGGATGCTGTGGCGTGAGGGAGTTGATGAGGCGTTGAAGGCTTGGCTGCTGTTGTGGTGAGGGCTGTGAGTGTGAGGGCGTTGAGTGATGAGGCGTGAGTGGATTGGTGGACTACTAAGTGGCCTCTTCCTGCATGGCTGACAAGGGTTGTGATTCCTCTACGAGAAGCATTGTTTGCGTGGATAAATGCAAGTAGAAAGAGTAGATGAGAAACAACTAGGAGTTTATATGCTATGCTATT
>JBBMKF010000002.1:4704203-4714374 GCA_037834155.1 Curcuma caesia | reverse complement strand
TCGAGAAAACATGATTGCATCATAGTATTAATGAATCTCATGAAACTATAAAATTTCATCAATGATGTTAGTCAAAGCATATTTTGTATTTTGCTCCAACGTAATCTATTAATCTGATCTGAATGAGAATGTGAATGCTTTTTAATGCTAAAGACACTATAAGTAATAATGGGCAAAAGTTTTGCAATAGTTGTAATGTTAACCTCAAGCAAAAACTGCTGCAATAGTTTTGAAGTATCCACATTATCTTGATCACAAATTCCTTAATCATAGAATTTTATTAAGTGAACTACAAAGTACACTTCTAAAAGTTTGACTGCTCGAAAGGCAAGAAATGCATTTCTAGATTTATTTCGAGAGGCATGGAAACTATTAGAATATTTAGGGATATTAGTATATAAAAATATATATTTTTTTTATAGAACATTTTTCTAGAATAGGTCCCTAAATTGGTGTATAAAAAGGTCTTGTTTCTTATAATAAAATAAGAGATTTCATGTATTATTTTTACATGGTATTAGAGCAAGGTTAGGTTTAGGTTTATCTGTCGAACCCTAGTTGCGATACTCTTCCTTCTCTCTGTTCGCCGCCACCACGTGCCTTCCTCACGACGTCTCTAAATCGGATTTCCTCATCGCGACGTCCGAGAAAGGCATCTCTCGCTCTTCTTCGAAGCCTAGAGCCTCTGCGACAAGATCCTCAGCCAAATCGCGAAGCTTGCTTCCTAGATCTCTCTCGACTTCAAGGGTGGGTCACCGCTTCTGCCACCTTTCGTCGTCGTGGGCATCACCACTAGCGCATTCCTAGCTGACATCGTCAAATGCACGATTTGAACAGAACAAAAGGGACCTCCCGCAACTGCCCTTCTTCTTCACAGGCAAGAAAAGCCCTAATCGGCCAGAGCTTCTCCCGATTGCATCACCGACAGCCAGATCTTCTCCTTGCTGTCCGACGTCGTGAGCCCACGCAAAGCCCGCTACCGCCGCTCGTGTTCCCGCCATTGCTACCTCCGGCACTCCGAAGCCAGATATCTCAATTTTTATCAACCACATCACTGCACCGCTCTCTTTCGAGCTATTGGATGGTAAGAATTATTCCTCTTGGAGTTCTCACATTGAACTTTAGCTTGTTGGATAGGATTATGAGACACATCTCACCCAAATCGAAGAGAATATTCAAGTTGTCAATCGTCCTTTGTGAAAAAATATTGACGCTCAGTTGTATTGTATTATCCAAGCCACCATTCATCCATCTCTTAGGGATTTCTTTGTTGCTCACAAGATCTGCAAAGCTGTTTGGACACAGGCTCAATAACTCTTTACAAATACCTCTTGGCGACTCTATCAAGTTTGTGAATATCTCATGATCATTCTCAGTGCCCATCAGATTAAGGATTCTTTGTGAAGATCTGCAAAGCTGTTTGGACACAGGCTCAATAACTTATCTGGGTTCAGTCTCAAGCCTTCTTTGTGACTTCAATGAACTGCTCCCACCTGCGGCCACTCCTATTGCAGAGCTTGAAAATTAAAAGAAATTTTTTATATCTCTAGCTTTATATGGTTTGCCCACAGATTATTCTCATGTTCGTGATCAAATCCTGGGTAGCCCCATAGAAGCTACCATAGACAGTACCTAGGCGACTCTCCTTCGTGTCCCTGCCAAAGTCTTGACATTGCCTCCTTCCAGTCATGTTGACTCATCAATTTTAGTCTCTCGAAACAACAGACCTCCACCTCATAAGGGAGGCAAAGGACGCCCTTGGTGTGATCATTACTACCGACCAGGACACACGATTGATAAATGTTGGAGTCAACATGGTCGACCTCCCAGTGCTGCTCAGACCGTTCAGAGTTCTGTCGCTTCTTCAGCTTCCACTTCACAGTTGCCACCTGTTACAGTGCCTAAGTTGCCACCTAATTCGACCCCACCGCTTTCCTATGACGGTTTTCTGAAATGGTATGAGGATCAACAAGCTTCTGATTCCCATACTACCATTGCACACACTGGTAATTCCTTTGCTGATCATATCTCACTCTTCGGATCCTTGGGTTTTTTATTTTGGGGCCACTGATCATATTACTAGTAATAGATCTCTTTTTTTCTCTCTCTACTTCTGGCTATTTACCCTTTGTCACCATGGCAAATAGTTCTCAAACTGAGTCTTAAGGTGTTGGTATTTTTTAATCTTTCTTCATCTCTTTCTATTCATAATGTTCTTTATGTTCCCGGTACTCTCTTTAATTTATTATCAATTAGTTAGGTTACTTGGTCTCTTAATTGTGTCATCTCATTTACTAAATCTTCTGTTTTCTTACAGGACCAGAGTATGAGGAGAATGATTGGCTTCGAACGTGAGTCTCATGGTCTATATCAGCTTCAACAGTCCTCTCTTGTTGGTTCGGCAACGACATCTCCACTTCTTATTCATGCTCAGTTGGGATAATCCTGGTTTTGATAAGTTGAAACAATTACATCCTGGTGTTTCTCACTTATAATCTTTATCTTGTGAGTCATGTCAATTAGGAAAACATGTTCGTAGTTCTTTTTCTCTTCGCACTGTGAGTCGGGCTACGTCCCCTTTTGCTTTGGTCTATTTCAATGTTTGGGGTCCGAGTCATGTTTCTTCTACATTGGGACCATGATATTTTGTTAACTTCATAGACGATTTTTTCCGTTATACTTGGTTATATTTGATGAAGGATCTTTCAAAGTTATTTTTTCTTTTTCAATCTTTTTTCTATGAAATTAAAACTCAGTTTAATATTTTTCTTCGAACCTTGCAGAGTGATAATGCACGTGAGTATCTATCTACTCCGTTTCAAACCTTCTTGGCGTCTCATGGTGTGTTGCATCAGACTTCTTATCTTCACACCCTTCAACAGAATGGAATTGCCGAATGCAAGAATTGTCATCTTCTTGAGACCATCTGGACTTTTCTTCTCCATTCTCATGTTCCTCTTCAATTTTGGGGTGACACTGAATTTACTGCGTGCTATCTCATCAATCGCATGTCTTCTTCCACTCTACAAGGTCAAATCCTCATCATGTTCTTTATCCTCATCAGTCTCTTCATCCTTTACCACCTAAGGTCTTTGGTTCTATATGTTTTGCTCATGCTCTTGATCCTCGCATTGACAAACTCTCTCCTCGGTCTCATAAATATGTCTTCCTTGGGTACCCACGATCTCAGAAAGGGTACAAATGTTATTCTCCAACTCTCCGTCGGTACTTCATCTTTGCTGATGTCACGTTCTTTGATTTGGTTCTATTTTTTGGGGCCAATAGATCTCCGTCCAAGTTTTCTCCTTCTACGTCTGCATCAATGGCTATCTTCTATCCTCCGAAGGAGTCCCTGTCACCTCCGGAGACATCTCCTCCATTGTAGGTTTATCAGCGTCGTCCTCGTCCTGCTTTGCCGCTGCCCACTACTAACGCTGCCATGGACACATCTTTGGAGTCAAGTCTTTTGCCTCATCCTCCGATCCCATCTCCTGAGTTTGATATTCTCATTGCACTTCGGAAAGGCATGCATTTCACTCGTAATCCTTTTCCTCATTTATTCTTTGAGTTATCATCATATTTCTCCTTATTTTTCTTATTTTTCTTCCTTGTCATCTATTTCTCTTCCAAAGACTGCAGGTGATGTCTTTGCCCATCCAAGATAGAAACAGGTTATGCTCGATAAATGCGTGTCTTACAGAGTAGTGGAATTTGGGATCTCGTTCCTCTACCACCAGAAAAGTCAATTATCGATTGTCGATGGGTATATACAGTGAAAGTTGGTCCAGATGGAAAGATTGCCAGACTTAAGGCTCGTCTCGTTGCTAAAGGTTATACTCAAATCTTCATATTGATTATGAAGGCACTTTTTCTCCTGTTGCCAAGATATCTTCCGTGCGCATATTCCTGTCAATTGCTGCAATTCGACATTAACCTCTTTATCAATTGGACATCAAAAATGCTTTCTTACATGGTAACCTACTCGAAGAAGTTTACATGGAGCAACCTCCGTGTTTTGTTGCTCAGGGGGAGTCTCTGGTCTTATATATTGCATGTGGAAATCTTTATATGGCCGCAAGCAGTCTTCCAGAGCATGGTTCGATAGATTTAGTACTGTAATTCAAGAGTTTGGCATGACTTGGAGTGAAGCTGACCATTTTGTCTTTTATCGTCACTCATCTACTTGTTACATCTACTAAGTAGTTTATGTTGATGATATTGTTATCACAGGTAGTGATCATCTCGGGATTTCATAAGTGAAACATCTTTTAAAATATTTCCAAACAAAAGATCTCAGCAAACTCAAATATTTATTAGAGATAGAAGTAGCACAGTCCAAAGATGAAATTATCATATCCCAAAGTATGCAATGGATATTTTAGAAGAAACAGGTATGTTAAACTCAAAGACAGTTGACACCCCTGTGGATCCTAATGTCAAGCTCATGTCAAATCAGGGAGAGCCTCTTCTAGATCCTGAATGATACAAGTGATTAGTAGGGAGACTATGCTACCTTACTGTTACTCGTCCGGATATCTCATTTGGAGTAAGTGTAGGAAGTCAGTTTCTCTACTCTCCATGCAAGGAACATTGGGATGCTGTGACATGCATTATCCGATATATCAGAGGCGCTCCAAGAAAGGGTCTTTTGTAAGAAGACAAAGGGCATACTCGAGTCATAGGATATTCTGATGCAGATTGAGCAGGATCTCCCATTAATAGAAGATCTATTTCTGGATTTTGTATATTTATCGGAGATAACCTTATTTCTTGGAAAAGTAAAAAGCAGAATGTTGTGGCAAGATCCAGTGTAGAGATAAAATATTGAGCTATGATCATAGCCAATCAAGAACTTATACGGTTCAAATAATTACTTCAAGAGCTAAGATTTGGAGAGATTACACAAATACTACTTATATGTGACAACCAAGCTGCCATGCATATTGCCTCGAATCTAATTTTTCATGAGGACAAAGTAGAAATCGGCTGTCCCTTTGTCAAAGAGAAAGTCATATCTGGTGAAATATCTACTAGTTTTGTTAACTCACATGATTAACTAGCAGATATATTCACTAAGACACTGAGAGGTCCTCGAATTGGCTACATATGTAACAAGCTGTGAACATATGATTTATATTCTCCAGCTTAAGGGGGAGTCTTAGAATATTTAGGGATATTAGCTTATAATATATATATATATATAGAATATTTCTCCTAGAATAGGTCCCAAATTGGTGTATAAATAGAGCTTTGTTTCTTGTAATAAAATAAGAGATTTCATGTATTATTTTTACTGAAACTAAAGAACATGAAGCATATTCTATAAACTGAATGATGACCAAGACCCATGATTAGTATTAGAACCAAGGTTATGGAGGAAATTATTGTGGATGGCAGATGCTAACTAGAATTGGATTTTGGCATAATCTATAGGGAGCATTGAATACAAAAACATCATGGGCATAGATAAATATATTGTGTGTTAGAATGGTGGCCTAAAGCATGAATCTTTAATTAGGAAGAGCTAGAAAAATCAACTACTCGTATTGACATAAAATCTAGACAGTGCATCCATATTAGAACGAATTGGGATATATTGTATGAAGCAAACTATTGGTTAATTATAAATTTTTACCTTGAGTAAAAATGAGAAAACAAAAATATCTGTTAGATAAATAGAAAATAAAAAAGCAGGCAGGTGACTAACATTATTTGCGTGTCGAATGAGCATGACATAAGCTTTCAATGGGATCGGCAAAACGTGCAAATAGAATTTAAGAATCCTAATAGCTTCTCAAAGCTGAAATAAAAGTTAAGGAATAGTTTCAATAACTTAAAAGACAAAGTACTGAAAGAATGTGCCAAAAAAAATCAATGTCGTGAAATGAAATTTTTTTCCCATAAGTTGACTGAGATTATCATCCCAAAAATGTACAACAAACATTGCTTGATATTAAGGATTTATTTCATGAAAAGAATAAAAAAAACTAATTTTCTTTAATTTAACCTTGACATCGGTAAGATCTACATGGTTGTCCTCAAGGAAAACCACGAATTTCATGAAGTGATAACCTATATGTAGGAAGATAATGGCTAGTAGATGGTCATATAACTTGAACTAACAACAAATTAAGGTTAATTTTCTTTTGATGAAAATAAGAAATGAACTAATATACCTTCACATGAATGTATTTAACCTACTAAAGATGGCTTTATAAATAAATAGTTAGCAGAAAGTACTTTATAACCGATCTACAGCTTCAATAGAAAGCATCAAATTGTAAAGCTCTTGTGATCATCTATTAACCTGATCTGAATGAGAATGTGAACCCTTTTTAAGGCTAAAAATACCAGAAGTAATAATAGGCTAAAGTTTTACATTACAATAGTTGTGCAATGTTAACCAGAAGGAATAACTACTTCTATAGTTTTAAAGTATCAATAATCTCTTGATCAAAGAATTTCAAAAGTACACTTCTGAAATTTTGATTGCTCAAGTTGCAGGAGATGCATTTCTAGATTTATTTCAAGAGGCAGGTAAATAAAAGAACATAATGTTGGTGCAAGAAGCACTAGATCTTTCCTAAGATTTCAATGTTTGACAATATACCTAAGTATGGTGAGTTTGACCAAGGGTTGATCCAAACAGGACTTGATGTTTGGATGTATAGAAGTGAGTGAAGTATAATCAGATGATTAGCGAGAAGTCCTAATCGGTTAGACTGGTAGTAGAAGTCCTGATCTGGACAATCGAGCAAGGGAAGTCCTGGTGAGTGAAGTTAGGCAAGGGAAAGTCCTAGTTGTAGGCTAGGCAAAGGGAAAGCCCTGATTTGGAAAATTAGGCGGAAATCTTGGCAGAGTCGAAGCACTAGGTGACGTCTGGACTGGTCTAGAGGACTAAGTCGCAGTAGAAGTCTAGACTGGTTTGGAGAACCGAGTCGCAGCAGAAGTCTGGGCTGATCTGGAGGATCGAGTCGCAGCAGAAGTCTGGGTTGGTGAGAGAGGACCGAGCCGCAGCACAAATCTTAGGAGCTGAGAACAGAGCCGATCAAAAGTCCAACAAGTCAGGAGGACTTGGTTGGCAAAGGTAAATTCTCCAGAGTGGAGTGGATAAGGACGCGTTCCCGGAGTGGAACAGTAGGCGTCAGACTAATCTAGGATTTCGGTAGAAATCTGAAGTTAAACCCACAAAATAAGGGTAGGATGTGTTGCTTTGTTTGCATGCTTATCTTGCAGGAATCATGATGCAGGGGCAACACATGAGGAGTCTGACTTCAACGAGTAATAACTTTTAACTCGGGAATCAGAATGAGGCATGGTCGGATGTGTTTCGAAGCCCTTTCAGAGCTCTACAAAAAGTGTCTTTGCAGTCGACTCAACTGTAGCTTGAGTTGACTCGAGTGAGCCTGGAGTCGACTCAAATAAGCCTGGAGTTGACTCAAACAATGGATAACGAGCAGAATGAAGAGTTATCTGCCACGTCAACTGGAGTCGACCCAGATAAGCCTGGAGTCGACTTAGGAGCAGTATAAAAGGAGGTAAACGTGCACAAACAAGGATATTCAAGCCAGAAACTTTCCTCCTCATCTAGTGGTACTTCTGAACGCGAACAGGGCTAGGCACGTACAACCGTGGAAGATCCAGGAGGAGTACGCGGTGCTCGGACTTCCAGATCGGCAACTATTTTTTGGTTAATCTTTTCTTACTTGTTTTATATTTTAGATTTACTGTATTCTTTATTCTGGACTGTAAGACGGGTTTCTCCGCCTTCGAACAAGGTTCAGGAAGGAGACCACTAGTGGGCAGGCGCCTCCCGTACATAGGCCTTGAACGTAATAACCTTGGGGAGTTAGGAACTAAGTAAATCCGTGGGTCCTTATGTTTTGTTTTCTAATTTCGCTGTGAGTTTTTGTTTGTTAGAGCGAATGATTTTGAAAAGCGACGACACGCTATTCACCCCCCTCTAGCGTGTCATATCGATCCTACAAAATACACCGTTTCACTCAGATGTATACAATGGAGTCCATTGAGATAATATTCCATTGTATCTTTGATAATCCTGAAACTCTTGACTTAGATATTCACCACATCGATCAGATCGAAGTATTCTAATACTCTTGTCAAGCTATTTTTTTACTTTGATTCTGAATTCCTTGAACTTTTCAAAGTTCTCATATTTGTATTTCAATAAATACATATACCAATTTCATGAATAATCATCGATAAAGGTAATGTAATTATAACCTTCTTATGTTTGAGTTGACATTAGACCAGACACAACGGTATGTATAAGGACAAACAACTCTCCCTTTCTGGTAAAAAGTAATTTAATCATCTTACCTTTAAAGCATGATTCACATGTATCAAATGATTCTAAACTGCCAACCCTTTTGAGTTCGGTCATGCGTTTCTTGCTTATATGGTCAAGACGATAATACCACGAACAAGAGGTTAATTGATTATCTTTTCAAGCACACTTATTATTTGTTTTGATATTGAATGTCTCGTTGTAAATATTTAACGTATAGATACTATTGCTTAATGTTCTGATCATAAAAAATTTCATTCAAAATTAGGCAACAACAATTGTTATTAAAATCAAATCGAACCCTTTCTATTTAAGCAAGAAATAGAAATGATATTCTTTATTAAAATGAAAACATAGTAATAGTTTTCCAACTTTAAAGATGAGTCTTTTACTATTTCTTAGGCCCTATATATTATAACATATATAAGAGCCACACTCAGTATCCAATACCCGAGTAAATGAGGAAATAGTACAACATTCGATTATGAAATTACCACAAGCGTATGAGGTATCACATGCCTACTTTCCTTTTACGGACTCAAGATAAAACTTGCAATTTCAGATTTGAGAACAATTAACAAATTCCTATACTAGTTTAAAAGTTAGGGTTAGTCAACTTATTGATATCCTAAATTATGCACAATTAAAAGGCAGCATGCGTAATTAATTAAATCTAGAAATACAATCGAGCATATAGATGACTTTGTAAACAATTTACATACATTAATTGATCCCATTTATTTTACGAATTTGGAAGCACTTATTCTAAATTCGGGAGATAGTAGGTACTCTCCAAATGGGTTGATATCCACTTATAAATAAGAACAACCTTGGAAAGAGTCCAACAAAGTCATTCTTAGCTACAATGGTAGGTATCATATACTAATTATGTATCACGTAAATATAGCTGTTATATTTTGCTATCAACTTCTTGAATGTTTAAATAAACATCGGATTGTTAAAATATTACATGTATACATCATATGTATAACACCCAATTTCACCTCTATCCACATTGACCTTGGAGAGAGTTCAACAAGTCAACGCTTCAAGTTAAAGTCAGCCCGCTAATCATGAGATTGTATCTCGATGGTTCGAACATGTTTAATTTCAAGTTGGTCTAGGAGAGAGTCTAACAACCCAAACAAAAAATTAAACTCTGGTTCTAACCATATTAACGGAAAATGTTAGCTTTAATAAATTTATAAGGGATTTTCAAGTCTCATCCTCTTTTTATGTAAATAACGGAATTATCTACATGGCATAACAATAAATGGCATGACATAATTAATACAACTAATCATGCCAAATGACATGACATGACATAATTAAAGCAACTAATTATGACTATTTTTAGCTATAGGCATCGTAAATCTCATTTAATAAAATATGGTTAAGAATTTGATTTCATAAATTAAAATTCTTTAATTAGATTAGGAAATAAATTTCTATATCTAATCACATATTTTATTTTTAGAAAATATAATTTTTAATTAAGAAAATCTAATTAATTAGGAAATAAATTTCTTAATCTAAATTTCCTAACAAATTAGGAAATTCTACAATTAGAAATTTTAAATTAAATATGAATATATTTATTTTTAGGAAATAAATTATTAATTAAGAAAATCTAATTAATCAGGAAATAAATTTCCTAATATGAAGTTTCCTAACAAATTAGGAAATTTCTACAATTAGAAATTTTGAATTAAATAATAAATTTCTCTATTTTAGGAAATAAAATTTTAATTAAAAAAATTTAATTAATTAGGAAATAAATTTCCTAATATGAAATTTCCTAACCAATTAGAAAATTTCTATAATTAGAAATTTAAAATTAAAATCTCAAAATTTCCTAAATTA
>JBBMKF010000002.1:4666804-4679321 GCA_037834155.1 Curcuma caesia | reverse complement strand
TTCTCCGAAGCTTTAATATCATTGGTGGTTTCTTTACTTTCACAAGGCAACAAGTTGACAGCCACTGCCAGACTAGAAGACAAATTGCTGACAGAAGATACACCTTTACTGGGAACTGAATCTTGTAGAACCTTCTATATCTTCTCGCAATCCTTGCATGGGCACATTAATTACCTGGACGTGTGCCGATGACCAGGTAGGCAGAAGGATAAAATAGAAAGCAGAATCTCCAAAAAAGACGTACGTTGTGGTTTGGATATTCCCAGAAAGATGTTACGGCTTGAAAACATCTCCACTTACGAACATCCTCAGAAAGAAAAATATTATAGTTTACCTTCTCGAGAATGTACCTGTCTGAGAATATTTCCATTTGGGAACACCTCAAAAAGACCGCTTGAATCCATTTCATTACTAGCTAATCCTGTCCTGCAGGAGCATCCCTATTCAAGAATGCATGTCTTTTATATGTCGGTTTAGGTCACAGGAACATTTCTGCTCGAGAATATCACTGACCCCTCTGATCTCTAAATTTAGTTATTCTTGCTGATGATGTCGTCTTAATCATGAGTTTGACAGGAGCAATAATACCTTGAGCATGAATTTAACAGGAGTTATCAGGAGAATTTAACCTTAGGCCTATACCTACACTTGCCCTATGTGCAAAACTATGCTTCTGACAATAGACAGTGTATGTGGCCTTACTTACATTCATCCTGTCATCCATGCCTTTTATCACCTACCAGCACACGTGGTAGTCTGCAAGGGAGCTTCTCTCACTGATATATAAAGGGAGATAGGGGCAGCGGGAAGAAGATAATTGATACACTATTTGAAGTGCTTCTCATTTTTATCAAGTTGATCCATTCAACTTTTCTTATCTCAAGCCCTCTTCTCTGGAGGAGGCAATATTTTTTTAGCTCTGCATTGACTTTTTCTTTCAGTTCTATGCTGACTTGACTGTCGGAGGAATTACACCGACTACGTCAACCCCTGCTAATCGATGCTCAAGTGTAGACAGGATATCCGCCAGGTGTGAGGAATTAGGAGCTCTATCAGATTTGGACATGAATGGAGAATTGCGATCATATAGTTAGGGAGAGCGGTGGCAATATATATTAGTTGGCAAAGGAGTCTGGTTCAGGTGCAATAGGACAGAAGCTGTTGGCGTGCCAGTTCAAAGACTCGGCGAAGGTGACTAAATCTACCTTGTGTGAATTTGGAGTTTCTTGAACCTTGACGATCGAGCTTGGGAAGATTATGTTCATCAAGGCAAGGCCATATCATATAGCCAATTTAAAGTCACAAGTCAGTCATTCTTGACACTGCCAGTGTCTGGCTGGGTCAGACTGAGCCCAACACGCTAAGAAAGCCGGCCAACCGAACCATGCTCGGTCCGGTCGGACATCTCCCTCCTTGTCCACCTCTTCTTGTAGCTTCATCAGGCACAACTCACCCCCTTGCAGCTTCGGTGAGCGTCACCTGTAACTCGACACATCAATCTCACATTCATGATCTGTGCAACCTGTCAATTGCTATGAATCCAGTTCTGCAGAAATCTTCTTCAAAATTTTGCTGAAAGCAAACTGAAGAACTCAGAGAAGTTTGAATTCGAACTTTATGCAATATATTTTTTTGGGTCTAATTACAAGCCACGCAAGTAAATATGAACAAGTGTGTCAAACAAAAACAGTGAGTTGGCTATACATTTGTTGCAAACTACAACATTATCCAATTCAAAATGATGTTCAAAGAGTCAAAATAAAACAAACAAATAAATAATCTACCTCGACCAATTATAACTTTGGATTATGCACCAATTATAGCATATATATATATATATATATATATATAGATTAAACCGTCATACAAATAAATAAATAAGCTCTTGGTACAGAGAGCATGAACTATTCCTATTCATACTCCTCGCAGCCAAAATAATGACTGCTTTACAACAATGTAAATAAAAACGATTTTCATCTTTTCTGAGCTTCCAATGATCACTCTCATTCTTCATTGATCCAAAAACTCCATCCAAGCTTGTGTAGAAGTAGTGTTGATTGCCACGCATTGCACATGTGTAATTCATGTATTTTGAATGAATTGAGCTGAAGTGTCTTTGTAGATTGCAGAATGGTATGAGAACATCCAAATCATGGTTCAAAGGTAGGGACTTCGACTGAAGAACCAAATGAAGCCTGATAGAGAATTCGCTGTATGATGCTTCGGTATGGATCTTCCTCCCTTTTCTGCTTCAAGTAAGAAATTGAGCCTTCAATCTCTGACTTTATGGATAGATATAGTGCATTTGCATCCTTTTTATTCTTCAGAATGTCCATTCCACGTGTTTCAATTGGTTTTCCAAAATGATAATACAATCGACCAGGTAATTTTGGAAGAAATCCAGGCAAATACATCGGTTGCTCTGATACCTCTCCGTCGGCATTGATCCTAAAGACAAAATCAAAATTATCTGAGAACAAAACTCTTTGGCTGTATAGGTAATAGATTTGGTAGGTTGTGAGAAAAGACATAATGTACTCAGAAGTACCTTATATTTGTGACGGTTTTATTCAGTTCTTCTATCCTCTCTTTGATGAATGGAATGCTTTCCAGATCATTGTAATCAAAAACCAACTACAAACAGCAATTCATAAGTTTTTCAACCCAACACATAAAGAACCATGACAGTGTCATAGGGGAAAGTAACTGTGTTCTAGAGTCCAAAAAGTAAAAAAAAAAAAAATGTTTTGAACTAATCAAGTTTATCTAGATACAAAGGAATAATAAAGGAAGTGAGAATAAGGGAAACATTTGGAGGAACTTGATAAAAGCTAAAATTATCATTTCAAGAGTGACAAAACAATGCAAAAAAAAAAAGAGTAAAAAACAAACAGTAACATACTATTATGGAAACTATTTCTAAAATATCTAAATCAGGATGTTTGTTAGTTGCTGGTGGAAACATCTAAAGACCAATGAATTGAGCCACTTGCACAATATAGTTAGAATTATATGTTGGATCCTTAATCCAACATTGGTATTGTATATGAAATAATTGTGTTGTGTCATATTAGGTTAAGCCCAATTAAAGGTGATCAACTAAGGTTTGAGTATTTGGGCTTTGATGTATCTGATAGGATATGACTCTTTAATGCGTAGAGGCTTTATGAGTAATTTCTGTTTCTATGATGGGGTGAAATAGGAATGCCAAATATATAACGGGAAAGTCATCTCTATAAATAGAGGTCATGGTCCCCAAGTCACACATACCATTCTATTCTCTTTTGAATCCCATCATCGGAGAGAGTGCAAAGAGAAAACTGAAGGGATCTCTCAAGAAAATGTGTTGATCTAGAAGGTCAACCGCACAACTCTAAAAGGCTATTAATGGTTATGGATTCAAGTATGCCTCTGCATGTTTGTCTATTAATTCTTAATGATTAAACATGAATGATCTTAGGTGATGATTTTCACCATATGGATAATTTTGATATACCGTTATATTCACTAATCATTTCCCTCAAATGTATACTACTACCATTTAAAGGTATAGTTGGTGAAAATTTAACATAGTTTTTAGTGCTTATTTTGATTATTTTTGAGAAATAGTCAAACAAATAACTTTTTAAAGAATGAAATCCCATACTACTATACTGCCCATTTTAATTGATTTAATTCTTGTTTTTCCAGGCCTTCCAAAATACCAATCAATCATTAAGCCTGATTTTGATGCCTGCAATAGGTATCTTCTATCATAAAGACTATCAAACTCAATTTTAGTCCATAAGATTTGTTGATTTTGATTCAAATTTATGTTGTGTTTACCATTTGTTAGGGAACGCAACAGAAAGGAAATAAGAGGGAAGGAAATGAAAATAGAGGAACAAAGATCTATCATCCTCTTCTATTTATCCCTCTTCATTTGAGAGAGAACCAAGAGAAGGAAAAAATTGTCATTTCGCCTTTTTCTTTAAGAGAGTACATCCACTGTTGTTGATTAGTCATGCAAGTGGAACCCAATCCACTATTGTAGATTAGTTGTGCTCGTAAAAATCCGTCCGCCATTGTTGTTCTGATATCACAATCAGTTGCCCGCTATTGGCCGCCTGAGAGCCCCATCTGAGCCTTCCTGCCCACCTGACACTACTAGAGTGTCACCCGATGCTGCTTGAACTCCTCTAGGCCACCTAATCAACATCGACCTAGCTGAGCGCTTGTTTGAGCTTTGTTGGCCACTCGACGCCACCCGAACTCTATTCAAGCTTGCCCACCCACCAGAGCTTTCTCAAGGTGCTCTTGCCCTAGCCAACCTAGTGTAGGACCGGATTGTGTGATAGAGTTGGGGGTGAATATCGTGCTTTTGAAAACCTTTTTCTTTTAACAAAAATTAAACAGAGATGCAGCGGAAAAATAAATGCAAAAGAAAGACTCGGACAGTTACTTGGTTCACAGTCCAGCAATTGCTACTTCAAGGCCCACAATCCCTTAGATCGTTTTCGAATGGGCAAATTCACTAGTATGCTTCTCTTCGAAAACTTTCGCAAAAAAAGAGAAGACATACAAAATATGAAGAAGATAATAAAAGCTCTTATCCTTCTTAATATAAATGCAAACAAATAGATTATACTGACAACTTAAGATAGATTATGCAAATATCAAAACTCTAAAGGTCGATTACACCAACACCTAGTTACTCTCGCCCCAACCATCCACTTGCTTGTTGACTAGAGCTCCTACCACTCGGTGTCATAGGGAAAAGTCATAAACCTTCTTCAAATTTTGCAAACAAAAAAAAAATTGTGCCCGCCCAATTTTGGGAGAATGTGATCCACTCAAATCGTTTTGTGAAAACCTTTTCAAATTCTTTCCTTCCAAAATTTTGCAGCAGTTAAACAAAGGGAAGCTCTTTGATTTCCATGATTTCCTTGTCTTTCCTCTCAAATCCCTCAAACACAATTTTAATGTGGTGAACTTGAGATTGAATATGTAACTTTTGCTGAGAACTTCTGAGGTCTATTTGAGATACTGTAGGGATGGGAGCAATTGCCTCAAATCCAACAGATTCTACCAGCAATTGGAATTTTTGGTAGAATCGTAGAAATTCTAATGTTCCATACTTGTGATTACTTCACATTACATGTATAATGAATGAGTGACACGCCAAGTTAAGAACTTTAATATGATGGTGTGCAAGGGATTAGGTGTAGATGGCTACTCAATGCAAAGGAATGCAACATAAATTCTGGAAAATTGACTGTAAGAAATCACCCCATTGGTGTCAAGATCAACAGAGCCAGAAATTTGAAGGAACCTAACGAAGGCGTAAACCTATTAGAGTCAAGGAAAACAAAAGCTCCCTTTTTGCCTCTTTAGTCCCACATCCTAAATTTTGATTTCAAACCTTCCCCATATATTTGCCCCCCTTATTTCCCCTTTGATAAACTTCCAAGAGTCATGTGGGCCTTCTAGGAGGTGGGTTCTCTAATAGTCATACAATTAACAAAGGGCAGTTGGGCACTTAAGGCATCTTACAGTCAATTTTGAAATTAATTTTATCATTTTTTATTTATTGTGCCATTAGTTTTGAATTATTTTCGTTACTATTTATTTTTACATAATGAATAAATATAGAGACGCTTTTATTGAGTCTATTGTTATCAATATTTATCTAGGTGATGCAATCAACAATGCAGATGTGTCTTCAAGAGAAAACATGGATTGAAGATGACCAAGCTAGCTTATCCTGTCGGACAAACTTGATGGACGCAAGTTTACTAGGTTTGGGTGGCTCTTCTTTACTTTCTTGGCATACTATTCCATATTGCTCGAACCTCTTCTAATCTATTTCAAGACACGAGGACAGAAAGTCATAAAACTGATCAAAGTTAGCAAAATAGATAGAATTGAACACATTTAAAATTTTATGTTAAGTCTACAAATACATATTATTCTTTATGAAATACATTGCAATATAATACTTTATTTTTACATGGTATCATCGTCAAACTCTCCCCTCTAAAAACTAATGTTGGGCCTAAGGAGGGCATGTTAAAAGGAGTAGGATGTGAGAGGAGGTGATAAACTTTACCCAAGGGTTCAAATATACTTAAATATCGAAGATTCACCCAAGTGTCTTAGCATTTGGGTTGGATTGAACTTTCTTGTGTACTTTCACAGTATAGATATTTAGATCACTCGTGCAAAAGGCCAAATTGGTGCCTTACAATAAGGCAATCACCTTTGAGTCATTGCTTCTATTTTTTTACACTAAATTTTGGCATGGTATATTTAATTCTTGATGTTAGGGCTGATTTTTTTTTTTTCATTTTATGCGACAGAGTTGACTATTGTTAGGTTATGTTCAAAAAGAAGATAGTTATTTTTGTTTTGTTCCATTTAGAATTATTCTGCAAGGAAAAAAAACTTTATGTTTTGTTGTGAATTATTTTGACAAATTCGTGTTAATGCAAACATGATTTGATAACACTAATTTTACTTAAAATCTGTTGTGCATAATTTTGAACTAAAACTAGAATTGTTCTGTTAGTTCTACAGCCAATCTGATCATATAGTTTCGCTGAATCAATCATATTAAATATTATGCTTTCTATAGAAAGTAGATTGCTTTAAACATACCTCACAATTTTTTTTATCTTAACCTCACAATTCATGACTCGAATATTCACCAAAACAATCAGAATCTCAATTTGACAACCTTGATGACAAGGATCCAGATTCAAGATGATTTAAGATATAGATTACAAATGTTAGCCAAATTTAGAAATAGCATATATTTGACAAAATAACATTGAAACACCATACTTCTGGTGAATTCAAGCTAATGATTAGCTATTTCAGGCATGCATTAATAATAATAATAATAATAATACATAGCCAAGCAGCACAAAATAAGGTTAGTAGACTACTTCCCCTATCCTTAAAGATAGTAATGACAAAGAGATAGTTGGGTCAATCGATCAATTCTGTTGAAAAAATCATCAAATTATTATTCTTAGCAATTAATCTAGAAAGTTCTCGTATTCCACCACTCAAATCCTTGAGTGATTGTATAACACTTATGATGAGATTTTGGATGTTATCGATGGTTTAGAATTATAAAATGGTAAAAGTAAAGCTTGCATAAAAAATGTTGAAGAGCCAAAACTGAGGTACACTAAACGATAGGGACTGGAACATGAGCCTTCTCAGAGTAAAAGATTTATTTTTAATATTCCATTCCTGTTTATCTCATTAATGAATTGTTAACTGGATTCACAATGGACAAGAACAATTAGAATGCATAAGAATATGACTTCTTCACATAAGAATAGCCCAATTACTTCTGAAAAACAAATTAGTAAAGAAAACGGAGACATCCAAACTAAAGTTTGAAATTTTGATCGATGTTAGAGTTTCTATCTATGACCACAATAATATGACACCATATCATGCAGTACAGTTTCAACATAATTAATTTTACTAAATGTTATAATTTTAAATTAATTGTTTATATATTAATTAGATTGTTAATGTAATATATATGTTTATTATTCTGATTATATGTTTTGATTGATTTGATTATCTCAGTCCTTAGAGTTAAAAAAGATTGTAACCAATTCAATTTCAATTTTTAGCTTTAGTCCATTGTAAATTATAATTTCTTCATTTTTATAATGATTTACACTTTCAAATTATTCAACTTTTGCATTTCAAATGCTGGAATGAACAATAAGAAAGATTCTATTCATTTATTAAAATTTTACATATTATATTTAAGTTTAAATTAAATTTTGAATAATTAAACTTAATTTTATAAGTGTTAAAATTTAAAAAATAAAAAAAATTGAAATTGGGTTCGGATTTATTTTTTAATAAAATTAAATTCAAATTTGAAAATTTTGTATCCCTTTTAAATTGAACTTAATATTTAAAAACAAATAAATATGATACGATCAATGCAATCCTAATTATTTCTTGACGCTCAAATTAAATCTAAGAGAAGACACAAAGGAGGAGACTCTTGACATTTCTCACTCCATCGCTTCGTCACACATCTCTCTTGGTTTCTCTTGATATCATAAAAGTTAAAACACAAAAAAACTTCATTAATGTTAAATACTAAATTTTATCCTATTTAAAATTTTGCATTTAAAATTATTTTTTAAATTAGATAACTAATTAAGTTACTTAAAATTAATATTTTAAGATTTTAAGGTTGATTAGAAACTAATTTAAGATTAAATGGAACTTTTCAAGTGTATATAATTATCATGATCAAATGGGTTCATTCTAGATATGATTTTAATTTATTTTGGACAATTTAAAATTGAACCAAATTTATATATAGAATAGTTTGATTCAATTATAATAGTGGTAGTTTTTCAAAAGTTAAGAATTATATTAAAATTCTCTCTACCCACACATCTCTTGATCCCTATACTTTTCCTCACGACTCTCCTCTCCCTCATGACCACTATCATCACCACACCTACTGCCACCCACACACCCACCCACCGTTGCATCTGTCGCTAGGCTACGCGTGTTGTACTCATCGCCAGTTTTATCTAAGTATTTTTCTCTTCCTCTCTCTATTTCTGCCTCAATCCTCTTCCTCTTTGTTCCCACCATAAGTTGTGCCTTCAATGTCGACCGATGGATGAAATGACATTTTTTAAATTCTGCTCGTGCTGACTTTCATAACTTGACACCTCTATGATCCAAACTAAAACTATTATGCACGAAAGAAGCATCCTCCCCTCAGAGCATAGTTGATGTAACAAAAGAAATACAAAGACAAGAATCTTAAGAAAATAGCAGGAACTATGTTTACCAAAATAATGAACAAAGGATGCGTACCTCTATCAGATCATCCTCTCCAACGACTCCAAACGGAACTATGGTGGCCCCAAAGCGAGCAGCCATACGAACAAATTCTGGATGGTTTGGCCAAAACAACTTGTGCTCTTCACCCTAGCAAGCACCCATGTATCACTTAAGATATGAATAAATTAACACTTAATTTTCACAAAAAGAAACAACAATTAATGGCCACCTATATGGAGTGTGTCACAATCAAAAAAGCAACCTAAAAATAAAAATTGTTTCAGATATTAGAATCTCTGTCATCAAAACATGTGTCAGATACTAATCTTCTGAGTAAAATAACAAGCCATATCTTCAAAGACATTATATGTAAGTGGTTGGATCCAAAGAGCTAGTACACCAAAGATTTGAAAATTCTAGGAAGTGCTTCAGTTTCCAGTCATTAGTTAAAAGCATCTAGTGAAACGAAAATATATTTTCCATAACAGAAGAAATAACCAAGAATTGCTTCATCCAGAAAAATATCTGAAGTAGCTTTTGCTCAATAAGACAAACGGCTATATTGTTCACTGATCAATTCACTGTTAACTTTTCTTTGTTTGGAAGTTGAATTTCTTGTTTCCTCACATTTACTTTAAAGAAATTTAATTGCAACACTATACTTCCCAACTATCATGTCCTAAATTATTTTTAAGTTACAACCACAATTTTATGCACTCAACTAAAGCATTTCTTTCACAAACTTTTCATTCTCACCCAGAACTAGCGCCAAATTCTGACAGGTTGGACAATAATCAAATGGTATGTTCAAAAACTTAAGACTAAAAACTAGCTATAGTTGATTTTCTCCAGAAAATTTCCAGTTACTGTAATCCATGTTATAATATCCCATTATGCCTCTCCACTCCATCCACCTCCACACCTGTTTCATCTGCTATTGTTATTTTATTATCTTTCTACGTGTTGGTTTCTTTTGGTAGATATGGGGTGTGAGAATGCATTTTGCTTTGCTGGATAGCTTAAAGTCATATTGCAACTAAGCAATCTCACTTTTTGTCTAGACAAAATGGTGGCCCATGGCTGCAGGGCAGCATTGCCAGGCCTGCTAGACAAAAAAAAACTCAACCTCTTCTTTCAATGACTTCCAAATGAGGGAAGTGCATCATCCCAAATTGGTACCTCTTCTACCAAAAAGTAATGCCAAATAGGATTTGATTCATCTCAAATTAAAAAAAAAAATTGTTTCCATACCAATGTGACTGGTTAAAATTGTACCACTAAGCATGATTTTAAAAATTGTTCCATGTTGATCATCATGGGCGAAACTTATTGTTACACCTGCCAACCAGCATGCAAAATAGCTCAAGGTGGCAGTGACTGTGATGAAGCTTTCATGCAAGGATTCTACGAGTTACACAAGGTTTTCATGAGGAACAAGATTTGGTTGTCCGTGACAAGGCTTCCCCGTGCCAAATGTCATGACAAAATGATGGGGGATCTTCTACACTTGTGCATTTTCCTTCTCCTCCGGATCTTCTTCCACTTCTCATCTCCCTTCTCCTTTCTGATTCCATCATTCTCCTCAGTACCTCCAACACTGCTTATCAACATGCCCAACTAGACACTGACACCATATTATTCTTGTTGGAGAGTGAAACTCAAAATAATATATTAAACCCTGCCTCAAAGTAGAGGACAAGTGGTGGTAGGGGAAAAAACTCATGTTATTATGCTATGGATCAAAAGTAACATATCTGGATTTACCTTTGGTATATAACAGTCCACTCTCAACATTTCCACATTTTCCCTAATTCATTTTAAGGGAGCAAGTTGCTCTTTAGACAAAGTCACATGAATAAAGTCACTCCTAATGATGGGATAGAGTGGGGAGAAGACAAAAGAGGGAGTGATGCACAGAGAGATCATGGTATCTAAAGTGAGGGCAAGTCTACTATAAAAAAAATGATAAATCCCAGTCAGTCTCATGGACTCAATTCCTGGGGGTGGCCGGTCCGGTCCCACGGAAGTTTTCCACCGACCACCATCGGGAAGCGCATACGGCGGCCAATCCAAATGCTCAATATCCTTTGATTGCGTTTCTTATTTGGAAGAAAATTCTTACAAATATGTCGTAGTTAGGGACCAATCTAAATGTCCAACATCCTTTGATTGCGTTTCCTATTTGAAAGAAAATTCTTACAAATATGCCGTAGTTGGTGATCGAACCATGGGTCCCTGAGTTACAATCTGGATGTCCTACAGTTGTATCATTGCCCCGGGACATTTAGATTGACAGTGATTCGAACACAGCAGGAGAGGTTCGATCCCTAATTAAACTCGGCCAGAGATCTCAATGGACTTCACCTCCGGCTTCTCCTGCTCTTATTCGGTGAGTGGCCTACTACTCTTCTGTCTGTCTCGTGTTGCAAGTGTCTCTCGCCACTTAGCTTTTTTTTTTTTAAGCGTTTGCTTGTGATTTCAGTCTTGCATCTGTAAATTGCTGTTTTAAAAATTCTAATAAACATCTCATATTTCTTGAATTGTTGAATTTTTTTTTTCTTACAGAATTTAGAAAACACGACCTGCAATCGACGTCCTACAAACGCATCGTTAATAAATAAATAATACACTTAGTTGGATATGTAAAGGATCTAATTGTGTAACCAGAAGTAGTTAAGGTACCAAAATGATTCCTTTGATGGCGTCTCTACTGAGCGTAGTGCTCTTCTGCCTCCAGCGATAGTAAAATGTCCGGGACATCGGCACCATCGTTGTTGCTCTTTCGTCTTCTACTTTCGTGCTCTACGAGTACTTATTCGATGAACCCATCGAATTTGACGGCGGTCCTGTTCACTCTCGCGTCTAGCTCGCTCGCCCAATCAAGCTACCTCAGCCATGGCGCTAAATGTTGATTCGAATGTATAATCCCTAGGGTTTTTTTTTTTTTTTTTCTTGTGTCCTCGATCTAAGTCTTCCTGTCCGATGTCTTTGATTTATTTAAGTTTTTTTATTTAATCCTTTCAATTAAGATTTCTTTATCTAGTCCTACCGACTAAAACATTCTTGTCTAGTCTCAACTAAGATTTCTTATAAATCTTGATAAGCACATTAGATCACAAATAATTTTAATTTTGATTCTTTGCCAATATCAAAATTCAGGTTTGATTGAATGATACTATTTGTACTAACAGTTTTTTTTTTTTTTTGATAGTTGACAACATTATTATAATTAAGGAAAATAATATGATTTAATGTGGGAGAATAAAGAGTAAGTATAGTAAAAAAATCTCCCCCTTATTAACATGGGTAAAAACTTCTCCCTCTTTAGCTAATTAAAAATTCTCTCTTTAAAATATTCATTTCTCCTCAACTTTAACTTTATTTCTCTCCTCCTTCTCCTTCGATAAATATCAAAAAATATAATATTTTAATAAACAAAAGAGTGTTTTCAAAATATTAGGATAAAAGCACTTAACAACAATTTTAAAATCAATCATTAGTTTTTAAAGAAAATTCTTTTGTTTGAAAAATAATTAGCTCTTGAAAAAAGCTTTGCCTTTAAAAATCCTTTCTTTGCTTCCTTGACATACATTAAAGATGGGAAATCGTTAAAGTACATTTAAAGGATTTCTAACTTTGAAAGCATGATTTCTCAAAATGATTTTAAAATATTTTTATACTTAAAAAATATTTT
>JBBMKF010000002.1:4653336-4663572 GCA_037834155.1 Curcuma caesia | reverse complement strand
ACTTGATTAAATTGATCATAATTGAGTTGAGATAATCTATAGTCTGATTAAACAATAAAGATTGAGATGATTTATCATCATTGATGATAATAAATGATAATCAAGTTGAGAAAAGAAATTCATATCTAAAAATGTGATCTGATTCTAGACAATAATAATAGAAGATAATGGTAAGTACATATGTATTTATATTGTGTATACACGGAGAACAATGTGAAGAACTTACGGTTAAGATAATAACTTATGATCTACTCTGTTTCTTTGGCTTCTTAAATAATATTAAGTTCATGCACATCTTTTCTGATTACCCACTTAGTCTTTGGCTAACTGTCTACATTCATTGGTCTCTAATTTTGCAAGCACAGATTCGGTATTACCCTAGTTCAGTGAGTTTCTTTAGAGTCGCTTAGAGACATTGTCGTACAGTTTGTCAGTTTGGTTTATTTTGTTTAAGAGTACTTTATGTCGATACAGGTGAAGGTTTTGGTTATTCTATCTAATACAATATGGATGGTTCTTTTATACTATATATATATATATATATTTGTATTGGTCCTTTTTATTAAATCGTCACCAAGTGAGGTACCTTGAACGACACCTACGGGTCGTGACAATTTTATTGGTATCAGAGCAGTTAGATCTTGTGGGATTAGTCTTTGCATTTTTCGTAACAATTTCTACTTGAGTCAAGTTGTGTCTCTGAGTTATAGGATTTAGAGGTCTTTTATTTGTTAAATATCCTGATTATACTTGATTATTGAAATTTTGATTTTTAGGAAATGCCACGAGGCGGACTTAATCGTGGTCATGGTTGGGGCAGTAGCCGTGCTTGTAGCAGCGTCCGTAGTTCGAATAATGGTAATAGTCGAGGTCGAGGACGTGGTCGTACACGTCAGCCTGCCTCTACTACTCAGAAGGTCAATCAGGGGTTGCATGAAGCACCACTCTCCCCACCGAAGATGATACCAGAGGCTCAGATTGATCCCAGTATTGGGGTTGGTGGTCTTCCTGAGGGACGACCAAATCCTGTGGAAGCTGATCCGACCAACTTAGTCACCCCTACACCAGCTATTATCATGGAGAAGGCTCGTATCCCTTTTCCTTGCGAGTTCCGCAAGGGATCATTTTACCCTATTCCATGGAGCCACAGACCCTTGGGTGGCGCATACCTGGTTAAGAGATATTGAGCGTACATTTGGATACATGTCCTGTTCTGACACAGAGAAGATAGAGCTAGCTGCATATCATTTTAGAGGGCAGGCAGCCACATGGTGGGAGATGTAGCAGACTGTTTTCGAAGATTAGATTATCTCTTAGCAGTTATTCAAGGAGACGTTCAAGAGACAATATTTTCCTGAAGCATTTT
This sequence comes from Curcuma caesia, assembly GCA_037834155.1. Classification (NCBI taxonomy): domain Eukaryota; kingdom Viridiplantae; phylum Streptophyta; class Magnoliopsida; order Zingiberales; family Zingiberaceae; genus Curcuma; species Curcuma caesia. Next base: position 4,662,206 of record JBBMKF010000002.1, on the reverse strand, counting down.
GTATTGCTCGACGTCAAGAATTCATGAATCTCAAGCAAGGTGACCGAAGCGTTCTGGACTACAATGCAGAGTTTAGTCGACTTGCGAAATTTTGCCCACATGTTGTAGCTCAAGACTATAATCGTATGTTTCACTTTACACAGGGACTCACAGCGTATATTCGGGCCAAGATGGCTTGACTCCTTGTTACTACTTATCGGGAAGCACTAGACCGAGCTATAATGATTGAGGTAACTCAGCAACAAATCTCCCAAGAAAAAGAAGCTAGTCGACAGACCTCACGAATATCACCGCAGAGTCAAAGTCGTCGATCCCGTGACCAAGATACGACTAGCGAGTCTTCCCGGCCACAAAAAGTGCCCAAGGTATCACAAGGGTTTAATCACCCAATTCCAGCACAGTGAGACCAGATACACGTGAAGTGTTTTCGATGTGGAGCACTAAATCATACAGCAACAGAATGTTCACTGAATAGTAGCATATGTTTCTACTGTAAATTACCAAGACATCTACAGAGAGATTGTACTTTGAGGGCACAACATCGAGTAGGAGGATCACAATCTTAACAGGCTCAACCTGCGCCCCGACCTCCATAGTCTCGGTATCAGAGAAGTCCACAGAGATTTCAGCAGTACCAACACCAAAATCCCCCACTTACCCCGTCTGTTCCACAACCACAACTGTATCAGTTATAGTCTCAAGTGAGGAGCGAGTATCAATCTGTACCCCCACCCCAGCAGTACCCATCACTGCCTAATCAACCCTCGACCCTGCTATACCAGCCTTCGCAAGATCAGAATCAACCTTCTTCTTCTATCCAAAGGGATCAACAGTTGGGTCCGGAGGCAGGACACGAGCAGAGGCACAACGGAACGAGAGATTGTTCATTCGGAGTATAATCTAAGTTACTATGGTATTTTCACATTATAGTAGGTAGATAGTGTTAGTAACTTGAAATTCCATTCCGTTTAATTTTGCCAGACAAAAATTTTTTGGAGACGGATTCTTTTCAAGCAACCCTCATATTCGATCAACCATGTGCTTGATCGATGCTTAAGATCATTGGGCTCTTGTGTTGGTATTCAGGATCCATACAAAGAAAACAATAACAACTATGTAGCAGAATGAAGTAGTTGTACCTTTCTTCTTTGTAAGTTGTGTAGATGATTGTATATACCTGAAGACTTCTTGATCTTCTGTTGTATTCCTCTCCTCTTCTTGGACGTCGTGTGGGCGATGATCTACCAAGATGACTCCACCCAATTCCTTCTAATTCTTTTTTCCAATCTTCCAATCCGATGGCAAGAACTCAAGGTAGAAGCTTTCTTCTTCTTTCTCTTCCTCTTCTTCTTTCTCTTCTTCTCTTCCTATCCCTCTCCAATCTTCTTTAGGCGCCGACCCTATCAAAGGAAAGAATCCTTTCAAGGTGGCACCACCTAAAGAAAGGAAGAAGGAAGAGACTTAGAGGAGATTCAGCCAAAGAGGAAAAGAACCTCCCCTTCTTCTTCCTCTTCCTCTTCCTCTTCCTCTTCTCCTTCTTCTTCTTCCTCTCATGGTCGTCGGCCCTAGCAAGGGATGAGGTCCTTGTGTGCCGACCCTAGCAAGGAATATGGGAAGGGATGCCTAAGCAAACAAAGGGAGAGGAGTAGAGGGAAAGGGGTGTCGGCCCTAGCAAACAAAAAGGGGCAGAAGCCTCTTGTGTGTCGCTGGCCCTAAGAAGCAAGGAGGAAAATTTGATGTGTTATTGCCTCTCCTAACTATCCCCTTTTATAGCTATGCCATCTTAAAAATTTTAGAAAGAATTTAATAAATTTTTCTTATCCAGATTTAGTTAGAAAAAATCTAATAAAATCTTTTGATAAGATTTGTTAGTTTTCTTAATAAATTTCCTTAACTAATTTTTGTTCTTATCATAACAAAATCTCTTAATAAAATTTTGTTAATTTCTTAACAAAATTTCTTAATTAAGTTTTGTTATTTTAACAAGATTTCTTAACAAAATTTCTATGAAAAAATCATATCAAAATTTTGTTTATAATATAGAAGAAATAGAATTCTTAACAGAATTTCATAACGGAAATTCTTAACATAATTTCTTAACAGAAATTCTTAATAGAATTTTTCATAGAAAAATTTTTAACAGAATTTTTCATAAAATTTTTTTAATAGAATTTCCTACTCGAAACTCTTACAGAATTCTCTTAGGTGGATTCGAGCTTTATCCAGAGGCTACAGTAGGGACCTAGAGGAGGAATTGGTCATGACCTCCTGATGGGCTTGGGGTTCCTGTGTTCTCCCTGAACACCCAACTCAAGTCCATCAATAATAACCCATTCCACTAAAGAATTATTATTGAACTACCGCACCAATCCCATATTATAATATAGGCTCATTCTTACTATGAGTGCATTAATCTCCCTGTGTTTAAAAAAAATGATAAATCCCGGTCAGTCTTATGGACTCAATCCCTGGGGGTGGCCGGACCGGTCCCACGGAAGTTTTCCACCGACCACCAGGGTAAATCGGGAAGCGCATACGGCGGCCAATCCAGATGCCCAACATCCTTTTATTGCGTTCCCCATTTGGAAGAAAATTCTTGCAAATACGCCGTAGCTGGGGATCGAACCACGGGTCACCAGGTTACAATCCGGATGTCCTACTGTTGCACCATTGCCCTGGGGACAAAGGGCAAGTCTACTATAGAGGTTATGCACAATGGTCTTGATTAAAGTGATTAAAGGTGACAAAAATTTTAAGCACGACATAAAAACTCTAGGTGACCTTTGGGAGACCAATGATATGTGTGTCCAGGTTCGACCTTCATAGCCCGAGGGTGGCTTCCTAAATGACCGAGGATCACTAAACACAACGTTTAGGTGGATTCAAGTAAAACTATTATTCCCTTCCAAGGTTGAATACAATCAACCTCATTTTGGTTTGAGTGGTGCATGGAACCTGATGGACTTTATAAGATTTGCATTAATTGGCAAGACATGTGGTGTTTTTGTCTTTTTTATTGTGATACTTTGCAATGTGCTTATGAAAAAAATATCTTATGCAAAGGTTGTGCATATTGGCACTTCTACACCCCAATTTACTAGAGACTTTTGCATGCCAATATGTATATTATATGCAAGAAGTAGAACAAGTGAATAGGAAATGTTCTAAAATTTAATGTAAATCATAAAAGTTCTAATTGAGAATCATTCTTCAGAAAGCAAGGAAACTTGTAAAAGAACTATTTAACTTCCCTGAAGTTACCTTACGATGTAGTGCTTCACGAGCACCTCCAGGATACAGGAGTATAAATGATCCTTTTGAAAATAACCTATACATATTCATTGGAGTCACAGGTGTTGCACCAAAAACACTGAGAGTTTCATTGAGAGAAATCTCTTTCCGTGGAGTTTCAGTATCCCTTGAGAATAAAAACGGGTGTGCCATGCCACGTAAAATGACCTTTTTCTCCTTTAAAAATTCCTCATAAAGAGGACGAAGCTCTAGCCCCAACATCATATGATTTCCAACTAAAAGTAGGGGACCTTTATCAGGAACACCTGCAAGACCCCTGACTATTCTTCCATCTTCAAGAGTAGATAGCAAGACTGGACTTGCTGCAGCTACATACCATCTGTAGTCAATAATTGGTATGTTGGATGTGAAAAGCACTGTTTTCCATGAAACATTACTTATCAAATATGATATTGCTAACCTTACCCCTCGTTTTGAGAGAATGATTTTCTGAAATCACTAAGAGATGGAGGAAGGAAATCTGTCACTGTGTCAAATTGTCTAGAACGACGGTATGTGATGGTGCCTTTCAAAATATTTAATAAATTAATGCCATCTTCCTGCCAGTGTTGGAAGAAAGAAATAATAAGTATTCATATGTCAAATGGACTCTGATATTATCAACTATTTCACAATTTGTGCAAACAAACTCAATAAATAACACTGTAAGTCTAAATTTCATGCATTTTTTCAGCTTGCATGTTCCAACATATTTCAGATACTAAAAAGAAAAAATGAAAATTAATCAACTATATATCAATAAATGCAGTTAGGACAAAAGGCCAAAGAATTAAAAAAAAACCATATAACAATGAATTAGCCTAAAAGAAATTCAGACTCTCGAAGAAGAAAAGATAAATGATTCCTTGATCGGATGGCAACTTACTAGCAATAGTGTATGTCCGCTGTCCTTGAAATATCTAACTCTGCAATTCTTTAGTGAAGCCCAAAGCCGATCTGCTTCATCCCCACTTGGTAACAAGTTATCCTTCCCACTATGTTACATTTTTCATAGATATAATTAGATGTCTACCTTTCGTCCGAAAAATGCACGCACGGGAAGGTAAAAGGACGAAAGAAACACAACATTCAGGATGAAAAGCATTTTTGTATTTGGATGCAACATTAGAAATCTTGTTTTAGGTTGTACAAAAAAATGTCAAAATGGTTCACTTAAAAACAATCTGGAAAAAAATCCATACCCTATTAACTAAAAAAGAATAAAAAACCACAGTGACAGCAATATGTCAAGTTGACAGAACCTTCCATCTACAAGACCTATGTAATGGGAGAAAAACATATATAAAAACAAGGGAGACAACAATTTCTTGCTTACACGTACTATGTACCACAGCACAATATGTAAAGATTTTTTTATTTACAATAAAGTTGACAGATATACGAAGAAAACTACCTGGCAAGAATTAGAACTTCAGCTGAAATAGCATGCAGACGAGAATTCACATAAGCAGAACCTGACTTAAGCAGGCGGAGTTTCCACAAAAGAGTGTCTTTCGGTATAATGTCTGCCAAGTCCTGTTATATTCCATTAATTATCTATCATGGTAAAATCATTCCTCCTAGATTATACAAACTGAAGACTTAACAATCTAACTACAGTTATTAATCACTCAAAGATCATTAAATGACATCAAGAGACAAAATAAAGAAATAAAAAGAGGCCAATCACTTTGCTTTGGGTTTAAAGGATCAACCTAGTGCATGGTCTTTTCAACAGATATTACATGTCAATAGCTACAGTTTCATTGCTAAGAATATTGATGAATGCGCAATTTGAGATAGCCACTGCCATATTGATTTAACCGAAATGATATATTATTTCATCTAGTTGTAAAAGGGTATGAATCCAAGCCTATATAAGAGACCTTTCTAAAGCTCCCGCCAATGCAGGGTCCCGGAGAAGGATCTATTGTACGCATCCTTACCCTGCTTTGCAAGAGGTTGTTTCCGAGATAAGAGACCTTTCTTTAATGAGGTAAAATATCCACTAGGTTTTTGAAAATTGGAACAATGGGTTTTAGGGAAAGGCTTGAAAGAAGTGTTTATAGAGGAAGTTCCTCCACTGAGCATTGAAATGGAGGTGCCTCAAGTAGGCAAGTATCGGAGTTAGATGGAGGAAATTTGTGATTATTCATAGAATGAGACTGGCGAGAGGATAACAGCCAAGCTTGTAAGGTTTTGCAACTTTAGGCCACCAAGCGGACTTTGATCAATGAGGTTTTGTTCATAAGGTCATTTTCCATGTCTAATCTAATGTGTCTTTACTAGGAGCAATGACGAACCCACAACATACATTAGGGAAGAAACTATATTGAAAATTAAATATATCATGGATTACATAAATTTTTTCCCATCATTTCATGCCACTAAGGGTTGTGGAAAGTACATCAAAACCAGGAACTTAGCTTTTAGAGTTGGGCACTTTTGACCAACCTTGTCGGCCAAAGCTGCAAACTTTGAGAAGTGAGAATTTGTCAAAATTTAGATAAGGTAGCTTGAAAACCTGTCATGGACTAGTCACCAATGGAAAGTATACAGTTGTTCTATTAATAGGGAGAGACATCTTGGGGTTTGCTTCAGATAAAAAGGGTGGTCAGAAGAAGTTTCCGGTGGAAGGTCTTCATTCCTCAAAATGGATGGATATTGAACCCGTTTAAATGTGATGTCAAATGAAATGGCAATCTATTTCAATGTATTTGGTGATAATTATGGACAATTTGTATAGCACTTTGATTGTCACAATATAATGGAGTAAGGTCTATTGTGACAACCTAAGGTCACCAAGTAGCCATTGAATCACTTAATAAAACATCAGAGGTAGTCTTCCTAGAACAACTGATTGTTTCTAGTGGCAGAATATCAATATCAAGCTCAGGCTACATAAAGTTTTAGTAATGAACAATATGACGCACTTCAATATTATCAAGTTCAGAAAGTATTATTGCTTAAAATCTAATTCCATGCCCGACATATGCAAACTTTTTGTTCCATCAGCTGGCAGACCAGCAGAATAGCCCGAGAAAGTAGAACATTGGTCTGAGGCTTCTTCTGAGGTTGGAAAACCTTCTGTAACGTGTTTCAGGCTCAATCAAGATTGTGTCAAGTCCTTAAGCCAATGCATCTAGGTTTCCACAGGGCATCCCAACATGGCAAGGCATCTTCGAAGTATGTGATTGACTCCTCTACCTCTGCTTCATCTGCCTCATTTATTTGCTCATCTCCTTAACCCTCAAGTGTCGATAGTTATCCTATCTCATTCTAATGAATATTTAAGCCTCTTACATAAGATTTATAATCCAAAATCAGACCAAATCTAATTAAAAGAGAAATGAGAAAAAAAATAGCTAGATCTGGAAATTATTCAGACCTTGATATGGAAAGGATCATGGTTTAAAATTTTGACCCGTATCGAAGTTTCGATTTATGATTGGAACGATACGGTTTGAATACCGTATCATGTCGATATGATTTCAATATTTTTTAAATATAAAATATATTAATTAAAAAATAATCTAAATATTAAAAAATATTAAAAATAAAAAAAAATTAAAAAGAAAAAAATATGGATCATAGCGCCTCCATATGGTAAATAAATAAAAACAAAATATTATATATTTTCAAATTTTAAACAAATTATATATATATATATATATTAAATTAAAAGATAATTTTATTAAAGTTTGTTTAAGCATATTTAGATTATCTATTTATAGTTAGGAGATAATTGAAATTATTAACCTAAGTTTTCTACATTACACTCTCATGCCCGTGGGTGTCCCCGTCACGACCCATAGGCATCCCCCCGCGGCCCACGGAGGTCGCGATGGCCTCCAGACCCCGCGGAGTTCGCCGTGGGATTGCAATGGCCTCCACGACCCCGTGGCGCCGGTGCCAGACAACGAGCAGAACAACAAATTTTACTTGTTTCGCTCAACATGAAACAAAATTTTAAACCATGGAAAGGATTCAAATGCAAACAAAAATTTAACTTTTGAACTAGTGGTACTTTGGTAAAAGCTCATCCTTATTTGAATTTTCCAATGTAATAGGTTTTAGTAGTTAAGGCAAGACTACTCTTTTGAAGTTGATGCGACCAAGGTTTAAGGTGTATTAACCCTTATACACTAAGCATTGACAATGACCTCGGCACTATGACCCAATTTCTATTTTTTTTCTTTTTTATTATCCCTTTACCACTCAAATAAGTTTTTAAAAAAATTTAAATCTTACCATAGTAGCCTTACAAATTTTGAAAAATATCAAATAGGTAATGTTTTCAAGTTTCTTATTATATTTATATTTTCATTATTTTTTAGCATAAAATTTCCATTTTTTATTTTTTATATTTTCCCTTTTACACCTCAAATAATTGCAAAAAGAATTACAATCCTACTAAATTACCCTTAAAATTTTTGAAAAATATAAGATAAATACTTATTTCTAAAACTATTAGATTTTTATAATTTTTATATTTAAATTATAAAATTTCTTGCCTGATGAGCTCGATTTGTGCAGGCATGACAAAGGACAATTATAGCTAAGCCCCTGGTAGGATTGGTTTGGTAACACCCCTAGTTATGCTCGACACTGCCAGCTAGAGTAGTTCTCGACGGTTGCCAAGTTGTCCTTGCCTGGGCATGACCCACGTGCACATCTAAATCCATTTCCTTTCCCAAAATGCAAATAATTTTTGTCTATAAGGATGGTGTATTTAAAGTTATGGAATTCACTAAACATAGATAAGAAAATAAATGAAGCTATCTTACAGAAAGCAGAGGCAATAATGAAGTGAGATTGTTGGACAAGTTTTCAAGTCGCTCTGGCAAAGGAAGGCCTTCTTCAACATTCGCCATTGCCATTTTAACAGGATCGCCTATTACAATTAATCATCACACTAGCTCAATAAAGAATATACAAACTAAAATCTGATAGGAAAAATAAGAATCTGTTAATCGTCTCATCATGATAAAAGAAAACACTAATGTATGTGGTCAAAATATTATAATAGCAAGCCCTACCCCACAGCTATTTAGCATCAAGCACATGTTGGCCTATTTTCCATCACTAAGCTCAACGGAGTAGATGGTGCTGCCAAAATTAAGAAACTACAGGCCACGGAGATTTTAAGGTTCATCTTGTACAAACCATATATTTCACCAAACTCTGCACAAATCAGCTAATTAGCCTGTTTCAGCCGAGTATTTATCATAGTTACCTCAGTTCAAGCAGAATGTCCAGTTTGATCCAACTTTTATCTGGTTCAGCCCATCTCTTTCATACCTACTGTTCCGGCTAGATCCCGGTGATAGTCAAGGCACCAGTCAATATTATGCCACCTCAACCGCTTCCCACCTTTCTTGCGAGCTTACCCCTGTCAAGAAGACTAGAAAAGAGAGTTAGAGAAGTGCCGGGTCTCCCCGGCAGACCACTCCGACGCTCAAGTTAGCCAGTGTCCCCGAAGAAGAAGATAATAGGTGTAAAAGATGTATCTCCCAGAGAGAGAGCTTTCCATACCTGGGGGGGGGGGTTTATCGTCGTGGGGGGATAACCCCGTATTT